>CAUYSK010119500.1:0-68388 GCA_963575035.1 Avahi laniger
CCCAGCTACTTGGGAGGCTGAGACAGTAGGATTGCTGGAGCCCAGGAGTTTGAGGTTGCTGTGAGCTAGGCTGATGCCACGGCACTCGCCCCAGGCAAGAGAGTGAGACTCTGTCTCAAAAAAAAAAAAAAAAAAAGAACATGAACTGAAATCTTCAATGGAATCAAACAGTATGTTTATAATGTAGTGCAAGAGGCAGAGACAAGGTATGAATTGTTGCTTTCTCAGCATTCGTTCATTCACTCACTCATCCAAAACACAAATGGATGCCCCCGATGCTAGACACTGAGGTACAAAATGGTTACAACAATGTCTTCAAGTTTCTCAAGTCCAGCAGGGAAAATAGGCATATAAACAACAAATATCGTGCACTGTTATATTGGACATCTGAAGACTGCCTGATGGACTGTGATACCATAAAATAAGACACAGTCAATTTATCTGAAAACAGTCACTCATGAAGAAGTGAAGACTGAATTCAGTCATAAAGGAATAGCAGAATTTTCAAGGCCAACTTAGAGAATGTTATTCTCCATGGCACGAATATTGCGTGCAAAGTTAAGGAGTAAGAAAACAGAAACAATATGATTGGTTTGAAGAGATGAAAATAGATTCAAGTTGTTCAGTACAAACAGTGAAGTATTTGGTGGTGAGAACTGAGACTTAGGACTCTTCCTTAGGGTAGGTCATACATGGTTATGGGCAATCTGAAGCTAAGGAGTTTAGATTTTATCATGAGACAAGTATGTGGCATGGAAGTTTTTATAAGGTGCAACATGATGAAATTTTCATTTCAGAACCACATCCCTGATAATGGTACAGAAGCTGGATTATAGGGGTGGGGGTTGGAGGAAGTGTGGTGGAGGTGAGAGGAGGGTAAGGAGGGAGAGGAGGGGTAGAGGGTTGGATTTCATAAAAGGTGACAGAGGAAGAGAGATTTGGTTGGGGCAAGAACCAAATAGGGGCGAGAACCCAATAGGATCGAGAACCAAGGGAAAATAAAAGATCTAAAAGGAAAGAGAAATGATAGGCTTGTGTACTAATTTGAATAACAATGATCGCAACTACTTATGGAGGGCTCATGATGTACCAAACATGTCATTTTAATCCTCACCATAATTAATTTTGGACAACTTCTTTATCTCCATAAATCAATGTTCAGAGGAGGTAGGTAGTTTCATGAAGGCCACACAAATTTTAAATTATGGAATGAGGTTAAACCTAAATGCTCCTGGACACAGAGTTGGTGTCCTTTCACTGCCTTTGTTTGGCCCTTTTAATTGGATCAGAGACATGGGAAAGGACAGAGACTAGAATGTCTTCTCACAGTTCTCTGTCTTGGATGCTATTACCCATTTGAGGAGATAATGAATTAAATGGAGGTAGCTGAGGGATCTCTAGGGGAAAATGACAAATAAGTAGTTGGATATATGGGTGTGAGGAAGTCTCCGATGGTTCTGTTTTGTAGATGCACTATATCTGAAATACATGTATAATAATTGTTCCTCTTTGTGTCTTTCTGCTGTGTTTGTAGGTCAGAGCAATATATATATTTCTCCATCTTTTTGGTTAAAATTTATAATACTATCTAAATACTAAGTAAATAACACTTATTAGTTAATTCCTGAAGGGTAAAAATCTTCTGTATTAGTTTTTCATTGGTCATATTTATTAACAACATTTTCAACAAGTACGTGTTGAGTAACCATTGGGTGCATTTGTACAAATTACACTGTACTGTTTGATTAAGGATTGAGGTCTCTACTCTCTAAATGATTATAGTCATCTATCTTTTATAATTTCTTTTATTTTCTCTTTACAACAATTTATTTTTGTATTCATTATTCATCTTATTACATGTTCTTTTGGCTTAGCTGCCTCAAATCCTATTTTGCATGATAATGACTATAAATGAAAACATACATATACAATTATAAAGCTTACAGTCTTATAAGCTAGAACAAATGGAGTTGTAAATGCAAAAAGATGAAAATTTGTGCTCTTTTCTAAGTAGGACTTTTGAGTTGAGATGGCAAGAAAAGAAAGTGACCAAATGGCTTTGATATAAGAGTAACAAAAAGCAGTCACCAGGGACATAGCAGAAAATACATGAAGGATGAACAGAAATTACTTTTCAGGCTGATTCTACAAGGGAAATTTTTAGCCCTTCCTGATAATTAATTATTTTCTGGTTTAACTGAGAAAATATGAAACTATTGAAAATTTCCTCTGGGCTAGATTACAATATTCCATTTTATTAGCCCTAGAACAATGTGAACAGAAGCCTTAGTGATAGTGTTATTCTCTATGCTTGAGGCTTGTTCGCAATGTGTTATTATGAGAGACATTGGTGCTTAGTTCAGCCAGTTCATTGGAAATCACTAAAATCTTATTTCTCCTGAGAGAGAGAGAGAGAGAGAGAGCTCTTTCTTTACAGGGTAATTCATGTTAATGCATGGTCCATGGCCCTGAGATCCATTAATTAATTTAATCATACTTCACCCTATTCACTCATGAACCATGATGAAAAAAATTGGAAGGAAACAGGAAGCACATACACTGCAGCATGTGGTTTTGCCAGTGTTCAGCCCTTGAAAATTACTAAATGATAGTTTGACATACTTCAGATTTCAGAATCAATAAAATTTGTCTGCACTCTGAAAGTGTATATTTCCATAATTTAGGTAATTCATGCAAATTAATTTGTATCAAAATGTGTATTCCATTACGGCCTATAAGTCAGCATGACTTCATAATTTATAATATAATAGTGGTATCACTAAGCCTTGAAACTATGTTTCTGTGAAATTAAGTGATATCATTCTATCTGATTAAGAATGTTGTACCTGGAAAATATCACTAATAAATACAGGACTTATTTTGATATTTTGGAATTTCACAGGGAATTAAATATAATGAAATAATACACCCTACTGAGGTCATACATTTGAGAACAACAGGTCAGTCAAATCCTCATTCCTGTGGAATTTATCAAAGATTTTTTATTGTCAAAAAGTTAAAAGAATCTAATATGATACCTATAACATAGTATATGGAAATACACTAAACTAAAATGACCTCGTCCAATATCATGGCTTCAAAAACCAGCTACATGCTAATGATCCGATTTTCTATGCTTTCAAAGTTCCTAAACTCAGATTTAGATATCTGAGATCTTCACTTGGTTTCTCCACCTTAATATGCCTCACACTAAACTCCTATTCTTTCTTCCCCAATCCATTTCTCCCCTCCTTTTCCATCTTATTAAACTCAATCAAGCAGGAACTTTATTTTCCTTTTGGCTCAGGCTATAAAATACGATTCACGACCCATGTCAACTCAAATCCTGTCAACTCTACTTTAAAAATATTTTCAAAATATGACCTCCTCTCCCCACTACCACTCTTGTTCAAGTTATCCATCTCTTTCTGGGGTGACTGTGACATCTTGCTATGTATTTCTACCCTTGCTCCTATAGTCAATTCTTATCTCAGCAGCCAGCAGACAATTTAAAATGTGAACCATATTAGGCTCTAATCAACGCCCCTTCAGTGGCTTCCATTTCACCCCCAGTAAAACTGAGATCTCTACAACGACTCTAGGACCCTCCATGGTCCAGTCACCTTCTTGCCTTACAACTACAAACTTTTTTGTGTGTTTTCCACCTTAATCCCTCTGCTCTAGTCAAGAGACCTCTTTGCTGTTCTTGAACATAATAGACATCCTCCTACCCAGGTCTTTGCCTTCCTTTTCTGGTCCCATTACTTGGAATGTTCATCTTTCTAATAATATCCACTTGATGGCGTCCTTCATCATCGTCAAGTCCTCAGTGGAATGTCATATTCGGTGAGGACTTCCCTGGGAACCATATTTCAAATTGAATCTTTAGTCCCATTCCCGGAACTCCAGTGCTGTGGAGACATAGCACTTACTATCATTTGACATAATTAAAGCACAAAAATGTATTTCTTAAAAAATTTTATTTCTTATATGTGTGTTTGTCTGCCCTCATAAGTAGGCTTTTAGTGGGAATTATTGTTTATTTTATTCACAGTACTATTCCTAATGCCTACACAAGTGCTTGGTATATAGCAAACATATATTAATACTAAGCATTTGTTGAATAAAAGAATTAAATGTAAAATTATGGTCATGTATTTGACATGAAAATTTTATTTTCTAAACAACTTTATTTAGATATCAGGAAAATTATAGCATAATTGATTTGGGAAATGCACTTGTTCCTCTTATCACAATGGGAGGAAGGAAGGCTTGGCAGCAGTGTTCTGCTTTATCTCCATGTCTTTCCAATCAAAACTTCTTCTGTCATTTTTGAATCTGAAGCCCCTGTGGAATCGATCAAGCTGAGGATTAGCTGGGACACCCAGTCCTTGTTCTCAGTGTGGGGTGCCAGATTTTCTTGGCAGACAGTGTAGTAAAGAATGCAGGCTGGGGTCAGGTTACAGCCATGAGCACACACTAGTCTTCACTCATCGACACACACTCTCCTCCTAAGCCAGGACACAGACCATGTCCACTTTCTCCTCTGCATCTCTGCTCTGATCTCTTCCTTCATCTGGGTTGCCTTCTATTCTACTATTAGCTTGGAGTTTCAATCTCCAAGCTAAAAAGCTGAGTACAAATTCACCTGTCAATAAAGCTCCCTAATTTATCTCTTCCTTCTCAGAACTCTTATTGCTTCTTAGTCCATGGAGCAAAAACAGAATTTACTGCTTTTCATAGACATCGTTTTGAGTTCTATAGAACTAATGTGTTAATTGCTGTACATCCTCCCTGTAAAATAACAGTGTGCTTTCTATCGTGCCTGTGTGCATGTACCGCCTCAACTTAGTATTATTTCAACCAAAATTCAGATGTGTTTGTCCACACACCAGTTTATTTAGATTGTATTCAATTTAACCTGTTATTACACAAATAAAATCAATGATGTGATTTTAGAAAAAGTGGCGTTGTTTCTATAAAAACATCTTATGTTTTACAAAGTATAGAAAAAGCTAAGTTGAATTATATTAGGGCTAAGCAAAATTGAAGAAGAAATTATAAAGTTAAAATAATTAGAATAAAATTATAACAAATTGAAAGATTTTTACTCAAATGTCTTCAAATTTTTGTTCTACTTTAAATAAACTGAAATTGAGTATGATAATTGGCTCATTATGATTATGATTTATACAAAGAAAACAATGTATAGAAACTCCAGTTAATAGAGTGATAAGCAAAGGATTAAACAGCAAACACTGCATTACTATCAAAATATTGGCCGATTAATTTTCACTTGTATATCTTTTTTTCCATAATTCTTTTCTTTAACTAACCTTTTACATTAACTATCAAACAACTGGTCTCAATTATATTTGAGAAGAAGGTTTCTTCACTAACTTGACCATGTTCAATGTCTCCAGTTAGATTGTATGATTCTTTAGAATAGTGTCCTCATAATAGATCTTATGTTTTTCTTCCAATTGGTTATGTGGAAACTACCCAATAACAGACAGGTTGAGTGGTCTTGGGGTAGACCCAGTGCTGGTCTGTAGAATGGTACTGGTCCACATGTTTTCTACAGACCTAAGAAGGGGAAATGAGGAAAAAAAAAGGAACCCTTAGAAAGATTATATACTTAGTATTAGAACTGTGACTGAACCCAAGCTTTACCTGACTCTGTATTTCTTGGTTTTATCCATAGTACCACAGGCCAGTTTTGCTTATTTCTTTGTCTGAAGAAATCTTGAAGAGAAGAATTCCATTTTTTGATTTTTCCATTTAATTAAAATTTAATCTGAATCAACAATATCTCATTGCCATGGCAATTTTATCTCCTAAAAACTTCACAAAGAAGTATACTTGAAATAAATTCTGATTAATACATTCTATGAACTATGTCTGCAGGTTTACAAATAATCTCTATATATGTTGCAAAAATGAAACTAAAAAGTTATTCAAAATATACTCATTGCTTTGAGCATTTGGGTATAATTTTTACCAACCATCAATGTCTATATTTATATGATGGCATTTTTATTTCTGAAGTCTTGGCCAACAAGATTTACTGGAGTTTGACATAATTTTTTTAAAACCATAGCATGTCTTTGGAAGTAATGCAGTGTTTGCTATTTAATACAAAAAATATCCAGTTAGAATTCCAAGATAAAAGCCATTGAATAAAATGGTGCCATTTAATTTTAAGATGAAGACAATATTTCAATGGAAGAACATTGATGGTTCTGTGAACAACAAAATAATCTTCAGGCCACATGTGTATGGCAAATGTTCACACTTAGCACTATTACGGGAATGGCAGTGGTCACGTCTAATAAATAATGTGTGAAAATCAATAGGATGGTTCCAGAAACACCTCCTGCTTGTCCATGGCATAAGGCCAAACTCTGCTATATGGATATTACTTATGTTTTTGAAATAACATCTAACCTTACACCAAACACAATTTTCTAGTTTCTTAAAAAACTTTATTAATGTAAAGCATTTGCTAAGTAAACTGTAAGATTCATGTAAGAAACTGTCCTAGAACTGTTTCTATTTATTTTGGGGCTGAAAAAATGGCATCGTTTTATATGTACTTGCTTTAAAGTTAAAAAGAGGGAAAATAAAGACATATGAAATAATAGGGATTTAAGTTTTAAATATACAACTTTGGTGACGAAGGATTTATCTAATATGAGTTTCTTATGTCAAGTTCCTTCCTTACCTCCCAAATATTATTTTGCAACTCTCTGGTAATTCCTGAAAGATACACATTAGGTAAATACTCATATTCAAAAAAAATCATCAATATTTTGAACTAGCATCTAAAACCGTCATGACATAAAGCCCTTTTAGAAATCAGTAATGTTCTTTATTAATAATGGTGCCAGAATCTGTCACTCCATGAGTTCCTGAACAGAATATATTTGGTCTTTGTCCTATTTCAACACAGGCCTTTGGTTTTGCAGAGAAAACTTAATTTTACTTGCTTTTAAGTAAAGCAATTTCCATGCAAACTCCTCCGAGTGCAGCCAGAACTGTTAAGCACATTTGAAACACCAAGTGACTCTGCCAAGTACCCAAGGGAAAAATTCAAACTATGATAAAGACACTTCTTTGCCCTATAGTTTTAAAGTTGCTGACGATTGCAACTTATAAGCATTAGACAAAGCCAGTGAGAGGAATGTGTCAAAGCTTGAATGTGTGACTCGAGGTTTGAATGTCAAGTCTTTTTTTGTTAGGTTTTATCTACAAATAAAAAAGTCACACAGCCAATCAAGTAGAAGGTATACATTTAGTAATATAATCCAAATATTCATATTTTCTTTGGAAGAGCCAAAACAAGTCACCTAAGTGGTTTATGTTCCACTTTCTAGACATAAGCATGAAACTATTTTAAATTAGTGGTTGTATTACTATATTTAAATATCAGTATTTTCTGAAATTGAAAATGGAATACTGATCATATGGATATTTCCCTCACTCTCTTATTTATATAATAGCCAGTCTTGTTCTGAAAAGTGTTGAAAATGACAAGCTGTCTGAAGTTGCTCTAATGCACATTCTATATGACTTCTGTGCTGTAAAGTATCTCAACAAAGCGTCAGTAGCATGTCTTTAAATTCTGATTTTAGAGGAGGATGTTATCATCTCATTATTATTTTTGCATATTATTTTATCTACTGTGAAATGATAACTGACTTTGTTAAGATACAGCTTTTCAAGCTGTCATTGTATTCCATCAGTTATTTCTGCTGGTTCATCAAAATGAAAACACAGAAAAGCAATAAAATAAAGGAAAAGAGCACAATTAAGAGTTACTCATTGAAACATAAGTTTGCAAAGCAACAGGAATGCCTTTTTCAGTTAAAACAGTTTTTCTTATATTAGGTATCACGTTGTTGAAAACACTGCTGATACTTTGTACTTTTGTGAAGACATATGAATATAGAATTTTCTAATTTGGGTACAAGTGGCTTTTCTGGGGCAAGATCACAGAGATTAACAAAATGAAGTTGGGAGAGATTGAGCTAGAGTCAAATTAAGCTGTCTTGGAAGTCAAAAACCAATGTCCTGAAGTTATAAATAACTGCTCCTGATTTCTTTCTCCCTGCTAAATGTGGATTGTCAAATTTCTCTGTCTGAGTTGTCTTGGGCAACTTCTAGAGTCAACCAGTCAGTGACCCTGCCCTGCACTCTGTGGCAATGATTTTACAACAAGCTTCCTCCAGCCTCTTAACACTTCAAGATCATTTCAACATTCTCCTTTAACTTGTCTCTGCCGCAAATGTCTTCCATTTCTAATCTGCTCTGTACATACCAGTTTATTCATCCTTCTTAAATGCTGTTTACTTCAGTTGTCTACGGGATAAAACACAACCCTTTTAAACTTTACCCCAACTAATTTGGAAATATTTATTTCCTATATTTTTTGTCTCATAAATGTTAGAATATACTGCTTTACACCTGCTTATTTTTCTCACACCAGTTAGCCCACTTGCAATCACCCTCTCAGTATTTTATTTTATCTATCTGAATTCTCCTTATTTAAGGTTGATTGCCCACCATAATCTCTCCTGCTCAAGAACTTCTAGAGCCTTCTAACGTGGCAATCCAGTGTCTGTTTGAAATACCTAGTATCACAGTTTCTGTTTTCCTGGGAACTGTATTCTCATCGAGAAGGTAGTACAAAGGGATTGCAAATGAAAAATAAAAGCCAGAAAAGAAGAATGATTAATATTCACAAACTCTAAAGTAATAAACTGACTCATTGTCATTAAAAATGCTTCCAAAAGAAGTGAGGAGCATTTCTTTGAATTACGTACACTTTTGAAGAATTATTTCAGTGAATCTCATTGTCGAGCACCTACTCTGGTCAAGCCACTGTCCTAGGCAATACAGGAGAAGGGGAACAAAGCATGGGTTACGAGGCCTTCCCCCAAAGGCTGGTCTGTTTATTTCTGAATGTTCTTGCAGAAAACTCAGCTCTGTTTTCACGGAGAGTTTTTTTTTTTTTTTTGTACGTATAGGACAGAATACAGTGACTCAGCAAGCTCTGAGATTTCTAACAAGTCTGTTGAATAAATAATGCTATTTTTTCAACTTCCTTACTGCTTTCATCTTAGGATCCACAACACTCTAAAATACTAGTCAGACTTCAGAACACCCCTGTACTATGCTTATGGGTGTTCTTTTCTGAGATTCAACAAGGGGCAAATTGATGGATCATAGGGTACCTAGCAAGTCACCTGGAAAATGCAGATCAGACCAAGGAGCAGCCTTTTTGCCATAACAAGTAGTCATGCTACTGCTTCAAGACTGCAAGCTGGAATAGATGAAAGTGTGTTGTTCATATATGTGGAGCTTGAGAGTGTTACGCAGTGTTTGAAAAAGTCAGAGCTTATCCTAAGAAAAAAGAAAAGGCTGAGGGCTGGTAGACAGAAGAGACAGGACTGGATACTTGGGAGAGCAGGCTGATATTTTCTTCTTAATTGCTGGGTAGACTTTTCAAAAAATTTGTATAGTTCGTTATTGCCAACTAGCCCCTATATAGTCTTCTTAGTAACATACCCACATGGAAATGGCCATCTTTGTGTCATTAGTTCAACCTCAGATACAAGGATGAGAAATCAAGCTAAATGGAGATGCAGAAAAGATTTAGCAAGATGAAAGAACTGAACAGCACTGAGAGATGGATCCTATATAGTTTTGGAATTATGCATTCAAAACACAAGCTGGTGAGACATTTAGAGAAAGCACTTTTGCATATACATATTCCAGCCCTTATGCCAAAAAAGACCTCTAGCTCATGAATAAAAACAATGTTTTGGGACAACCAGGCATGCCTGGAATCAACTACTGAGTTCCTATGGGACTTCCCTGGTCCTTGGATCCCGCATGTTTACCTCTGCTCTGCGTCTCAAGGGTTTACCCAGGCTCGTTACCTTGACATCCATATGGATTAGCTTTTTGGTTCCCAATTTAGCTCCATTTCCTTGACTCTGACAACTTTACACTTTGGTGTACTGCATTTGTATTCCACATGGCTCCTTACACATGCCTATAGCACCCATTAATTCATTTCTTTATAAAGCCTGAATTCAGCGAGTGCTAACCATATGCCAAAGACTCTGCTAGGTGCTAGAAATCAGTAGTGAGCAACACACTGATTTTCTAGAGTTTGCATGTTAAGAGGAGTGGGGCTGAAACATTAAAAATTATTTAAACAAAAATTATTAGTATAAATGTTGTGTAGGAAAAACACACGGTATGTGATGGCAAATAACAAGGATCCTCCTCTAGAATTTTAGGAACATTATCCCAGCGGCAGTGATGTCTAGACCAAATCTCATGGCTTCTGAGTATAAAGGGAAGAGGAATAAGGAGGACTTCTGGGTAGGCACCTTGTGTGGAATCCTGAGTTAGAAATGGTCTGGTCTCTCTGAGGAATCAGTGCAGGTTAACGTCGCTGGAGCAGATCAATCATGAGGTGGGAGGGTTTTGTCCTGTATTCTTTTTTTTTCCAAAGTGTATTTGTTTATTTTTCCATGTGAATATTGGCACAGGGTAAGCCATAGCTTGATTCTTCCTTTATTAACCACAGTGAAAGGATTTTTTTTTTCTATTGACCATACATAAGACTAGTTCAAAGACCTGGGTGGCAAAAAGAAAAATGAAGGAAAGAGGATGGATTTAACTGCTGTTTCGGATGTGGGGACAGCTAGGATGTGGGCGTGAAGGGAGTGAGGTGACCAGCAGGACTCCATGTTTCTAGATGGAGAAAGAACCTTTTGGACATCATCTGCCTGATGTGGTCCAAGCCTGTGATACAGAGAAAATAGATGCCCAGTCTAATCTGCCAAGAGTAATAAAAATGTAGCAACACAGTTCTCCTTGTCATATATTTGTAAAAGTGTGTGTGTGTGTGTGTGTGTGTGTGTGCGCGCACACATGTGAATGTGTAGGTGTGGAAATCAAGGAAAAGTAGTTGTCATGATGTCCAGGTAGTCTTTGAGTCAAGAGAGGAAGGAAGACTCAGGAAATAAAATGTGAATGAGATCCATAGTTGTGTTGAGAAAATGGACTTGGAAGAGACCATGAATTAGATTCTTAAGGCAAAGATGCTCTGGGAAGAACCTAGATAGGGTAGGCAACTTAGCTGAGGTCTTTGTTACATACGAAAATGAAACCCATGTATATATTTATATATAACCTTATATTAATATAAGAGGTCTTTGGTGTAATTAATGTCAGGTCATTAATCTTACTCAGCATTGTATGTAGAGCCATTATTTTTTTTTTTATATATTTAAATTACAGTGGTATTATTCTGGGCACAGTTTTATTAAAATAAAGCTCTATTTGCATGGCAATATTGTCTAGAATATAAAATCAAATAAATATGCTATGAATTTCTTAAAATTAATAAATGGTTCAATTTACAGAATAAGCAATTATTCATTTATAACCATTAATCTTTTTAGTTTTTTGATTTTATATACACTTCAAATGACATTTGTTAAAATATCTTTTAAATGACTGAAATTAATTTCTATAATTATAATGAATTTTGTATAAAGTTTATGTAATCATTATTTTGATAAGAAAAAAATGTTTAAAATCCAAATATGTAACATTAAACTTTTATCAGAGACCACAGACTTATTCAAACATATTGCTACTTTGTCAATAATTAGATTTTCTCTTAATGTCAAATAAAACATTGTAGAACTAAATATTACTTTTCCATGAAAAAAAAACAAGAAAATCTGAAATCAGGACTTAAGCCAAAAAGGAATTGAAAACCTTAGAGAATATAATAGTCTGAGGTAATTTTAGCATTAACTATGCAATCTCTGACTTAAATTTACACACAGCTGTGAAAAGATTGAAACATTCTCTTGCTGAGTGTGATATTCCAACTGCATAGTGAGAGGTTTGGCTTCTAAATAGCTTAAACTTAGCCTGGAAATGCAAATTGTTGGTATTTTCTCTGTCCTCAAAAATTTTGCCACTAAATTTTTTAGTCTTTCCATTTCTGTTATACATAAATGTGACACATAAGGAACAAGAAAATATGTTTTCATTGCCTTAGGATGATGTATTTGAACTCAAATTCATAGGTAATTTTTATATCAGAACTACAATGACAATCATCAATACTGAGAGTAAAAGGAATTCTAAAATTTTCCCATAATGACATGTATTAGTAGCAAAGATTTATTTCAAAGTTTCTCAGTATTTCATAGTTTAAAAATCATACACATTCACACATATGCATATTGGAACAAATGCCTAAGAAAATGAAACCAAAGTTTAAAGGAAACACATTTTTAAATTATAAAGCAAAGATCATTTATAGCTCTAACCAAAATGTTAAGTACTTCTTAAGTGTGTCTAGAATTCACAGATAAAACAGAAATTACTCCTGACTGATTTTATTTCTTGATGATTTTGGCTCATCTGAAATCTCCTGAAAATACACCCACCAGGTTAACAAAAATTTTAGAGTAATTTATGAATTAGTTAACTTTTCGGTAAAGTTTCTGAATAATCATCATTGGACTACATCTCAATCCACACATGAATCATGATACAAATTTTATGAGTTAAATATGTATTGTTTTTACATGTAATCAAGTGTCAAACATACCCTCAAAATATAATGAATACCTGTTCACCTCATCCATGAGGCTGAATGGCAGAAGTCTTAGAGCATCCATTCCAAAGCATCAATGACAACCACTGTCACCAATTTTCCCTAGACTTCTCACAGCTCTCTAATAGATGAAAATATATTCTTTGCTATCCTCTCTTAATTATATGAAAATCTTCAAGTTCATAACCTTCACAACCCATGAAGTGAAAGGGGGAACATTTTCCTTCTTTTAGTCTCTGTGGTGCCATCTTTACTGTTCAATTTTTCTCTTTCTGTCTCTCTGACTTTGTTTTTCTGTGTCTTTCTGTCTCTGTCTCTTCTCTCTTATTTTTGGTGATCAGATAAGTGCTTCTGGTTTTCTTTCCAACAGTTTCATTTTCAAAGTGCTCTGGGCATTATCAGTCCTCCAACTCTTCTCTCTCTCTCTAGATTACATCAATTCCCTCATTTCTAATAGCTTCATTTTGGAAATACTAACTGGCATTTTTATGAACACAGTACATTTCTGTACACACACACACACACACACACACACACACACACACACACAGTTATATATCTCTATTTAAGATCCCGAATCCCAGGAATCTCCGAATAAGTAGATTAGAAATGCTCTTCCTTTCAACAAATCTCAGACAAATTTTGGACCAAAAATAACTTTTTATGACTGTTTTGTAAACATATACCCTCATGTATTGAAAATTAAACATAATACCTCCAATGATGTTGAAATGCTTGCAGTACAGGGCAGCATTCTTTCCTATGAAAGAACTCAACCGAACCCAATGCTGAGGAGTCACAAATGAGATCTTTTCCTGAAGCAAAGAGGAAGGGAATATAAGGTCCTCTTTCCAATATTTGTGATTAACCATTGAAATACACTAATCTCCTGTAAAACCCTGCATTACAGTGGCATGTACAGAATTGGAAATTTAAGGAAAATATGTAATTCTTCTATATACTTACAGCTTTTAGTCCAAATATCAAATGATAAATTATAAATGCTGAGCACTAATATCTTCCCTTCAAATTACATTAAAAATGCTCTGCAGCATAGGAAATGGAAATTTTAATTCACTAGTCTACTTACAACCTCAAGTTAATCTTCTTATAAAAATCGTCTGTCTTACAAAGTATATTTACATACTGATATACCAAACTGGGATTAGAACATTTGTAAGAACTGATATATGGACAAAATCTTGATCATATACAATATTGCATTTTATTATTGACAATATTTTTTTAAATTAGAAGAAAAATTATGGTTTATTATATTATGAAAAGCAAACAGCAACATGTATACATTGTCAGATTTTATACTTAAATATTCACTGATGCCCTTTTTCGATTTTATTTTCCCCAGTTTATTAACTTAGTAAACTTGAGTTTAGCAAATATTTACACAAGGTTACTATGTATCAATTTCAATACATAGTAATAATTTTTGATAATGTGAATGAAGCATTGAGGGTATCCTGAACAACACTAGAAAAACATCCATTGTTAATCACTATAGAAAATCCAGTCCTGTTATTCTAAAATAATGAAATTTGCTGCATGTAATTTCCTAAAAGTAGATGAATAAATTAACTAAAGGGGTTTTTTTTGTTGGTCTATCATTTAATTTATTTTTTCCAATATAAAGCATTTCTAACATACAGCAAAAGGAAACACCTAATATTCTTTTCACTCACATTCTAGTGATGCATTCTCATTTTCAGTAGAGTAAGACTTGAAATTTTATATGATTGGGCATTTTCACTTTATAGCAACAAACTAATCAGTTGGTGAGTCTCCAAATATAATATGCGCTAGTATTTCCCTTACATCATGCTTAGGAGGAAAATTATTGGAGACATGTCAGCTTCTATGTGAAATATATTCAGGATCAGAATACAAAACAACATAAGCACACATAAGGCATTTGGTATAAGCTTTCTTACCAAGCTTTGCAGCATTACTGCATAGTTTATTTGCCTCCAATTCAAATGTCTCATCCTTAAATTAGGGACGTAAATGGAGCCATATTTTTCAGTGCTTTAGAAAGCATCATTTTAGAAGAATGGTATTGAATTGAGACATTCTGGTTCAGAATGCATTGAAACTTTAGTGTTCCAAGGACAACCCTCCCAAATGTTTTGTTTATGAACTCAGAATCAATCTCTTATATTCAGAAAAGGCAGAATTAGTGACTGAGACTTTCTTCCTCAATTGACTTGATTTTCTGGTTGTAGCTACACTATTGTTTAAGATCATAAAAGGAACTCTGGGCCCAAAGTCAGTAGAGCTGAATTCTAGTCGTTGGTTTTACACTTCTGGAGTATGTAATTAGCCTTTATTTTCCTCTTTGTAAATTCTTTTCCCATCTTAAAGTGTTACTATGAGGATTTTATTTTTATTTAATTTCACCAGAGTTACATGAAGTTTTTCATTTGCCATCTTTTCCCTCTACACACAGATAAAAACTAAACTCTTTCCCTCATTATCTGGTTAATGCCTCTTTCTTTTCATTAATTTTATGCTCAATTTACTGTTGCTCCTGAGGAAAAACATATATGACAATAGCAAGGATCCATCATTTATAAGCCCCGATGGTAAACAGTGTTAGCAGTTTGGGATTCATCCTTAAAGAAATTTTCAATGTACATATATTCTCATTATGTGGTAATGAAATTGTATTCTACAAACTCAATTTTTATCATTCATTTGTAACACAATGTTTATTGGCCATTTTTGTGTCAATACATTCTTTATAACCTATACATAATATTCCACAGAATGGATATTTTATAACGTATTTAACTTGTTCCTATTAATGTACTTTTTGTTGTCATTACAAATAATACTGTAATAAGCCTCTTCATACATCCATCTAGATTGTTACATCGTGTCAATTATTAGCAGTGTCATTGCCAGATCAAAGGAAGTGGGTGTTTTAAATTGCCAGATATTGTCTAATGGCTCTCCAAAAATTTGGACCTGTTATACTCTCACAAGTTGTGCATAGCATGTTTTAGTCCTTTGTACCTGTCAAAATTGGATGTTTTACACTAAAAATTTTTGCTAATATATTATTCTTATTGTTTCAATTGATGTTTTTAAAGTTACAACTGAGTTTGGACTTTTTTCCACATATATATTAATTATTAAAATCCTTTTTTGATTAACTCAACAATTTTTAGTAAGTAATCTATATGCTCTGATTTCATTTTTACCACCACTCTACTTTAAAAATGAATGAATAACATATTATCAATATAGAGAATTATAAAAATATAGAAAAGTTAGCAAAACAATTGAACAGGAAGCTGAAGAGGGAAGGGAAATGCTGCTGTCCTGATTAAGTAAGCAAAGACAAAGTAATATCCATTGGATTTGGTGGCTGGCAGGGGACTCCAAAGCCTAGAATCTCCTATTCCTATCCCCAGACCTAATCAGTTACCAACTATCGTCAGTTTCTCCTTCTAATATCTCTGGTTATCTCCCTTTTCAGCCTTTTTTTGCTCAACTCATGATATTTGATTTCTGATGATTCTTTCTCTGGACTAGCCCCTTGAAGGCAACTTCCAAATTATTCCTCCTCTAGTTCTCCATAATGCTACCAGAGCAATAGTTACAACTCTAAAATTGATGACATCACTTTCCTGGGTTCTTCATATTATTTGCCATCTTTGACAGATAAAGTAGAACTCCTTTTACAATACTCAATGAATGTTTTGAGTTCAGATTTCTGCCACCTTAGTCACCTGCTAGAACCAATTTCCTGCCTCTCCCCTGTACCAAACATTGTCTTTGATAATAATAAATTGAATTATTTGTAGTTCCTAAAAAATTTCTCGTTCCCATACCATTGAATTTTTGCCCATACTCTTTCCTATAAATAGTTTTCTTTGATTTCTGTCTGAAAAAAAAAATCTTACTTCTTTGAATTTCAGGTTATACATTATTTTAAGGTAAAGACGTTTCTGTCTGGCTTGGGTATGTATTTCTTCTCTACTTATCTCACTGGACTTTGCAAATACTCTTGTTATGGCAGATATCATATTGAAATAGAAATTGTTGGTTTTCATGCCTGCGTTTGTATTCGATGTGAGTTCATTTGCAGTAGTGATCATGTCTTTGGTTCTGAATAAAAGTATCTTACTTTGGATCTTCCAGAAATGGAACCTAAGAGGAGAATTCACACGCAAGTAATTTTATTAAGGAAAGAGTCCCAGGGTAGATGGATAACACAGTGGGTGAATCAGGGCAGGGAAGGGAAGAAAGCCAGGCATGGGAGTGATCTCAGTATAAAAGCCCAAGGAGAGTAGGCTTCAAGCTGATTCCACAGGGAACTGGAGTACAAACTGAGCCTCAGAGCTCTGATTCAGACTATGGATCAGGCAGGGGCTTTTGTCAGTATCTGTCAGTCACTGGTTAGTGGAAGACTCAGGGGAACGTAAACTCCCAGTCACTTCACACTGTCTTAAAGCAAGGGCCAAGTAGCTCCAGTAGCTGAATGGCAGTGCTCCAGAGAAAAACCTCATGGAGGCATTCAATAAATTTTGAATGGCTGGCTGGATTAATGACAAATTATGGAACTTGGGGTTGCTTAAAAGACAACAGGGAGACATTGAAGACCTTTGATGAAGAGAGCGGTACTCTCAAAA
Organism: Avahi laniger; assembly: GCA_963575035.1. Classification (NCBI taxonomy): domain Eukaryota; kingdom Metazoa; phylum Chordata; class Mammalia; order Primates; family Indriidae; genus Avahi; species Avahi laniger. Next base: position 17,311 of record CAUYSK010119500.1, read on the forward strand.
TGATAAATTAAGTAGATTAGTTTAGAAGCATTGTACAGAATAGATTAAGGAAAGTCTGAAAACAGGAACATTATTTAAGAGAAAATTGCCATGGTGATAGAGGACTGTTCTAGCATAGAAGTAGCAGTAGGGCATGCTTTGGATTCATATTACAAGTGAAGATTCGATCATTCTTGATAACTGACTGCATTTGTGAGACAAAGGAAACGAGACAAAGAGTGAAGATTTTGTGCCCAAGTGACAATGGGATTACGTACAGAAAGAGAATGTCAGAACACATTGGGAGTTGAATGAGGGTAGGCTAGGGGCAAGGACAGTGCTAAAAAGTCAGCTCTAGGTGTTATGGAGCTTAGTAGGGACAAGCAGACACACATTGAGCAAGCATATTTTAAAAGTGGGACTTGATCTTGGAAGACATGACAGACTGAAAATGTGAATGTGAGATTTAGGAATGAAGATAGGAGAGCTTAATATGGAATGGACAGGGAGACCTTTTAAGACAAAGGTCATGGAACAAAGATATTACAAAAGAGCAGAACTATGACAAATGCCACATGTAGAGACAGGGAAGAAGGAGATAGGAAGAAGTAGAGGAGAAATAGGAGTTAGAACATATTGACAATGCATTCTTACTTTCCTCTAATGGCAATTTGAATTGGTACAAATTTTCTGGAAAATGATTTGACAATATATGACAAAATTGTTTTAATATTTAGATATTTTATTCCAGCAGTCCTACTTTATAATCTTAACAATCCTACGAAATCAGCCAGAGATAATAATCAGCCTACTGTTAGTAACAATATCAAAATAGTACAGTCTAATGTTTAGCAATAGGAGAATGTTTAAATTATTACAAAATCAAAGGATGAAATTTTACATAATCATTTTATTTTATGATTTTAGACATTACTTAATGCAAAAAATTCTTTGATAAATGTTATCTGGAAAAGTCTCTAAAAGTACATATAACAACATTTCAAAAATATATTTTCTGTATATTGTGCATATGTGTGTATATACAGTACATATATACATAATTCCAGATACATATACATACACACACATATATATAATCATGTATAAAATATGAACATTAAGTGATTCTTAATTAGTTGGTTATAATCATCTGTATTTTTCAGATGAATCCTGTTATTATTTTAAAAGTGTAAGTGAATGGTAACAATCATAGTAGAACTTCTATCCAATAAATTACTAGAAACCTATGGCTATTGAACTTTAAATTTAAAATAATTAGAATTAAATAAAAGTAAAATTTCCATTCTTCAGTCTCATTAGCTATATTTCAAGAGCTCAATAGCTATATGTGGCTGGTTGATACTGTATTGTGCAATACTGATTTATAGAATATTTCCATCATAATAGACAATTGTATTAGGTAGTGCTGATATAGACTAAGAAGTCTGTCAGGAATATTTTATAAAATAAATTAATAGAAATTCTGTAATGGTACTAAAACAATGCAATATTCAAAAAAAATTAGCCAAAATTAAGAATTCAACTGATAAGATACAGGAGAGATAATTACATGGAAAAAAGGGGGGAAGAAACCATCAATAATGATGAGAGATAAAAAACGAAAAACAAAGAAAACAGGAAAAAAGATCAAGTAGTACAAAATTTCATGCATGTATTTATGTTTGTGTATGTTCTTGTATATGACTACATATATTTCTCGATATTTATTTTAGGAAAATGACACGCATATGCATGACAGCATATTTAATCATGTTCTCAATGCTATGATTTGTGATCAACAGAGACACAGAAACAGCAAAAGTGTTCATCATCAATACAATAGGTAAATAAATTGTGATATATCCACACAAAGAATCCTATGTAACATCCAAAATGATTGAACTGCATGTACACAAGAATACAAACAAATTAGAAAAACAAAATATAGTGAATGAAGCCATACACAAAGACTATGTGCTTTACGGTTCCATTTATATAAACTTTAAAAAAAATACTATAATTGTTAGAGATGCATTCTTAAGAGTGCTAAAACTATAAAAATAATAAAGCACTGATTACCATAAAACTTGGGTTATGTAGTCACAATTCTTTTGGTAGGTGGAAGGGGGTGTGACTGGAATAGGGACAGAGAAGGCTTCTGGAGTGTTTGGTTTTAAGATACAAGTGATGGGTCCTTGGCTTTCTTTCCACACTGGTTCTTTCAGTTTCTCTTATGTCTCTCACTCTGCCTGGCCTCAGGGGCTTTGCACATGCTCTTCTCAATCTAATAGTCTTTCTCTCCTCTTCACCCTTTATGCAAGCTCAGCTGTCACTTACTCAAGAAATAGCAGCCCCACCAAATGCAGAGTAGCTTCCTTTCTACACACCCTCTCAAAAGGGCATTTTTTTCCCCACCTTTAGAGAATCCTTTAGTTTGTAATTTTCAGTGCAATTTCTCCAATAATGGCTGCTTTCCCATGAGGCAGTAAGCACTGTGAGGGGAATGATGTTCACCATTGAACATGCAATGCCTGGGACATTGACTCGTAACTGCTTGTTAAACTAATGAATGAATAAGGTTTTAGACAGATTGAAGTTAAAATGTCTATGGAATGCACAGGTGGATAGGTCTAGTGAACAGCAGGAAATGTGGATTAGCTGTTCCTCGCAGTTATCTGTCTACAGATAAGGATCTGGAAATCATAAATAGATAAATCTAGCATAATTTATAGCAGATTTAATTGCTCTGGAAGAGGCAAAAAAGAACAAAGAGTAACCCAGGGAGTAGAAGAAAATATTATTCCACAAAACCACAATGAGATATCACCTCATACCTGTTAGGATGGCTATTATAAAAAAGACAAGAGGTAAATACTGGTGATGGTGTGGAGAAAAGGAAGTCCTTGTACACTATTGGTGGGAATTGAATTTGGTACAGCTAGTATGGAAAACCATAGGGGAGTTCCTCAAAAATAAATAAATACAGAATATTATCCCAGCAATCTCATTCCTTTGGGTATATATCCGAAGAAAGTGAAATCAGCATCTTGGAGACAAATATTTTATGATCTCACTTATAGGTGGAATCTATAGAAGCCAAAATCACAGAGGCAGAGAGTAGAATGGTGGTTCCCAGGGGCTGGAGATTGAGGGAAATGGGGAGATATTGGTTAAAATGTATAAACTTTCAGTTATAAGATCAATAGGTGCTGGTAATCTAATGTACAGCATGGTAACTGTAGTTAATAACACTGTGTTGTACACTTGGGATTTGCTAAGGGAGTAGTTCTTAAGTGTTCTCATCACACACAAAAAAACACCGGTAACTATGTAAAGTGGTGAGTGTGTTAATTAGCTTGATTGTGATAATTATTTCTCAATGTACACATCTATATTAAATCATCATGCTGTACACCTTAAATATGTATAATTCTTTTGTCAATTATACCTCAATAAAGCTGGAAAAAATAGAATACAATATCTATAATTCAACCCTGATGCACTGTTCCAGCTGTATTCTGCTTGAGCCCTTCCCAAGATCTACGTGCCCAGCTCCCTGGGTTACATACCTTTTCTGAAGTATTTATTTTCTTATTTTCTTTTTACACTTCCCCTCCCTCCCTCCATCCCTCCCTCCCTCCCTCCTTCCCTTCCTTCCTCCCTTCCTCCCTTCCTTCCTCCCTTCCTCCCTTCCTTCTTTCCTTCCTTTCTTTCTTTCTGACAGGGTCTCACTCTGTTGCCTGAGCTAGAGTGCATTGTTATCATCATAGCTCACTGCAATGTCAAACTCAAGACTGAGTAGCTGAGACTACAGACATGTACCACCCACCATGCCTGGCTAATTTTTCTGGTTTTTTTGTAGAGATAGAGGGTCTCCCTGTCTTACTCAGGCTGGTCTCAAATTTCTGGCGTGAAGCAATCCTCCTGCCTCAGCCTCCCAAAGTGTTAGGATTACAGGCATGAGGCACCACACCTGGCCCACGTCCTTATTTCTTTATGCTTTATGTCTGTCCTGCAATGCTTGTCTCATCCTACTCTGCATCTCTATTTGCCTCACAATGTATTCCACAATCCACAATTCTGAAACAACAAAACCAGGATACCAGCTTTTAAAATTTGAAGATTTTAAAATAATTTTAGGCACCAAAACTTGATCTGGCTTGAACTCATTTGGTGGCAAAACCTGACCTGGAATGATGTGAGGCCAAACACAGTACTGTCCAGTGCTTGAGTCAGGTGGGAGCTTAAAATGGCATATGCATCACATTATCATTCTAAAATCCAATTAAATAAATTTTTTAAAAATCAATAAATTTTGCAATACATATGTCCATATGATTTATAGGAGATTGCATATATGTACTTTGTGTCTTGCACTTCATAATGTTTGATAAATATTAAATGTTGCCTAATTGTATGCAAAACAAATGAATGATTTTGTGGTTTTATGAAGCCCTGTCAATTTCAAACAAGAGATAAAATACCTACCTCATGTGTGATGTTAGAAGCTAGCTGATATAATTATGAATAATATTGGAATTTATTTTTTGCCCCAAGAAGTTTCCAGTCTAGTGGTTAACGCCCTACACAGATAGCACGAAAGACAGTGACAATCTAATGAAGAATGTATGTAGGATAAAAACGCCGGGGTGGGGAAGTGCTACAATAATAAACATCAGTGTAAAGTTCTATTATATTACAAATTAGGTTAAGTAGTTTTACAGTTTTCAAAGTAAGAAAAATAATCCATTAAGGAGCATATTTGTTTATAGAGGTGTGATTCATACCAGTGTACAAAAAAAATAGAAAAGTAAGGAAGCAATTCAAATGATCCTAACTTTTTTTAGTTTTCTAGCAAATCCTTAGGATGTACATACAGATTCCAGTAACAGTCTGAAGAGTTAAAAGAATGTGACACTAAAGGTAAAAAATTGAAGAGTGAAAAATCCATTTCCTCTTTTCTAAAGATTTATCTTGGAAAATTTGAAGTATTCATTGTGCAGAATGCATGATTATTGAAGTTATTAATGCTGATGCTACTAAAAAGAATGGTCTTGGAAACAGCCCATGGTTTTAAAGAATCCACCTGTCCTTTCCTCAATTTTTTGAATTTCAAAAAAGGAAAAAACTTCTAGAAAACTAGTAGTTCTGACTTACGCCATCCTCCACCAATTGTTTCCATAATTTAGTCATAGCTATTGGTATTTTTCCTTTTATTATATGCTATTTATCATATCCTCACAGCCCGGGACCTGGACTTGGAGTGAAACTTAGACACGGTCCAGTGTTGGAACAAACACTTAGAACCAAAAGACTTCAGAACTGAGAGCAAGACTGAGCCCTGGGTCAGATCACTAAAGGGTTTCAGTTTTACTTCTCGAACAGTGTTTCTACTATTTATTTAATTAGTATTTCTATAAAATAAATATAACTCTTTCTTTTTATTTAAATGAATGTATCATGTTTTACTCTTAATATATCTTAAAATAATTAATTGAGCTTCCATTTCACGTCATTATGTTTATTATTAACCTCATCTTTTAAGCTTTCTGCCATCTCCTACAAAGTTCAGTTAAATAATCACCATGTAATGAGAGGAATAAGGACTACTCATATAGATCTTTAAAACTTACTTGAAATTCTATCTTTTTTGATTATCTAAAATTCTTTGAACTTTTCTTCCTCTGATTGTGTTTTGAAAATACCTGTGTAATACCTGGAAGGTTTTTACAATTTTTGAAAGTTGACTGAACTTAATTCAGTTAAATAATAAGCCAAGTCCACCAAAACTGTTCACAAGTAGATAGAAGTAGTTATTCATTGGGAAGAATAAAAAAGTGTTTTTGTGAGTGGATAGGTACATAAACAGCTTAAATGTAAACAATAAGAAATCCGTTCCCTCGAACGTGGCCCTTTGTCCCTGCTGCTCCATCTTGCTTGATGGTGCTGTCCTTCATCTCGGGCCTGATGCCTTTGGAAAATGCAACGTTACCCCACTAACTTCAAAGAATCTGAAGTTTGGCTCCTCCTTCTCTCTTTTCACCCCAGCCCTCCTCCCAGTTAAATCCCCAAGCTTTGCTAATTAACCATCCAACCATCCTTTTAATCCATCCAATTGTTAGGTTCAGTTGCTTTTTATTGCCAATTCTCTATGTGAAGCCACCTCATCTTTTTCATGGAATATCTCCTGTAGTTGCCTCGCTGCTATTCCAGTCTTGCATCTGCCCAAATCATCCTCCACTCTGTATCCAGCACTGTTTTTTAAATAACAAATTTCATCCTGTTCCTCAGCTTCGAACTCCTCAATGACTTCCAAATACCTTCGGCATAAAACCATATATGATATGCCTTATTTTATTTCTGTAGCCTCATTTTTTCCTTCTCACGGCATATTTCATTGTATAGGACAGTCACATCTCAAGTGCCTTCAAGTCAAGATCATTGTCTTATTCAATGTTGCATTCCCAGAACCTAACATGGTATTTGCTATTTAGGAAGTTTTCAAGATAATTGTTATTTTACATTTGAGTTTGATGAATTTAAGTCAGATAAATTAAGAATCTATATATATATAAATTTAAGCTTTCTGCCATCACCTACAAAGTTCAGTTAAATAATCACAGTCTAATGAGAGGAATAAGGATTACTCATATAGATCTTTAAAACTTACTTGAAATTCTGTCTTTTTTGATTACCTAAAATTCTTTGAACTTTTCTTCCTCTGATTGTGTTTTGAAAATGCCTGTGTAATACCTAGAAGGTTTTTGAAAGTTGACTGAACTTTCATATATATATTGCCACATATATATGGCATCCTGAGTCTATCTATTTTTCTCTTCTTCCATTTCAGACTTTAAATAAGTTTAGGCTACTATAAGAATTCCTTGAAAACAGTTATCCAGATCCTCTGGAGATTGAAATGCTCGTAACAGAAGCATCTGGTCAGTTGTCAGTTCTAATTTTGTTCAACTCGAACTGGCAGGTAGAAACACTTGCTAATAAAGGCTGACTATATACTTTTCCTCTTGATACCAAAATGTGGCAATCAACTCTTCATTTCCATAATTAATATTCCAAAAATGATTTCTAGTGGATGAGAACCAATTTAGTACTCCATTTTATTCCACTTTATTTTACTCTTTTATTTTATTTGTTTCCTTGGGCTGCTATAAGAAATTGCCACAAACTGGGTGACTTAATACAACAGATACTTATTCTCTCATGGTTCTGGAGGCTGAAAAATCTAAAATGAAGGCGTTGACAGCATTGATTCTTTCCGGGGGCTTTGAGAAAACATCTGATCCACGCCTCTCCTGTAGTTTGTGGTGGCCCGCGGTCTTTGGTGTTCGTGCCTGTGCCAGCCTAGCTTCAACCTCTGTCTCCATCTACACATGGCATTCTCCTCTGGTGCACATGCCTTTCTCCAAGGTTCCTTCTTCTTATAAGAACACCAGTTATATTGGATTTAGGATCCATACTAATCCAGTATGAATTCATCTTAACTTGATTTCATTTGAAAACACTTGATTTTCAAATAAAGTCACATTCACAGGTTCTAGGTAGACATGAATTTGGCTGGGGGGGGGTGGGAAACATTCACTTCTACATTTTTTTCTTTGATAAGTAAAAAGAATGAAACATTAAAAAATTAAGATTTTTTTTAACCTGGCATGAGAATTTTTTTCAATGAATCTTCCTTGTTAAACTATTTTAAAAATGACATGATCCAAAATTATAATCCATAGTTATTATCTACTTAAATATGGAATCCTGAATCACTGACTGACAGAAATACTCTCCCAAATTAGACTTTAGAAATGATTAAGCATAATTTAGTATTTTTTCTTCTGATATATGATCATTCTATATCAGTAATAGGCAATTTTCTACACAGGCCTTTTCTTAATAGTAGTGGTAAATACTAATAAAATATGCCTTATCCAATTGATATATATTATTTCGTATTCATGGAAGTCAAACAATTTATGAACAAGGAATTTATCTGGCAACTCTATCCGATCATTTTTATTGCTTCATCTAGTAGAGGAAATGGAAGTATTGAGTTACAAGAGAAGATGGTAATTATTTTTTTTTATCAAACTCTAAGTTCATCATGGTTATTAGAAGCCATAACACTCTCCTATGAAAAAGCACTTAAAAATTTAAGGACATTTAATCACAATATTAAGATACCAACTTGCATCTTTTTCAAAGGCAAAAATTAAACAAAGCACAATCCAAGAATAGTTCCCAAGATTAACAAAAGTATTGTCAATAGATTGAAACAGTTAATAAATACTTATTTAGTGCTGTGTAAGGCATAGTTCTATGTGCAGGAGATATTGCAGTGAACAGAAGGGATAAAAGTCATTTTCTCATGGAGCTTATATTGCCCTGGGGCATGCTAGATATTCTTCATTTGTTCCTCTGGTTATACTTTCCACTAATTTACTGAGCTTTGAGCTCTGGCCACTGATCTCTAAGTACTGCTTCAGCCCCTGTCCTCTGTCTTCTTGTTGGTTTGACCAATGAAAGACAAAGGCAAGAGATCAGAGGTCAGAGGAGAGAGCAATTGAATGGTTATTTCTCAGGATCCTTCCCTGCTAAGGCATAGATTGGCAGTGGCTATGCCACAAGAGTTACAGATCTTATAGGGTCAAGGGTCTGCTCCTTAACCTTGCTCCTTCAGGCAATGGAAATAGCTTTAGTCCATCTAGCTTTCTTACAACTTGTGAAATTATTGAAAGCTGCTCACATATTTATAAATAGTCATTTTGTTAAACTCTCTTTAATTATCCCCTTTGAATGTGTCATCTGTTTCCCGAAGGACCCTAAATAATGCATCAAGTTAGAAAGGAAATACAAATACATAAGGTATTTGAAAAAAGACATTTTAGCAGATGCTGTTAGCAACATATCCATATCTCCTTGGCTTTCACCATTCTTGGGTCTGCTTTCTATCTATAACCTTCAACTGAGTGTTCCCTTTGGCTGCTAAAATCTGCTGGACTCAAAGACAGAGTAGATGGGATGTGCTAGGAATTAATGCATTCCTTCTGCCCCCTTTCTGAAAACAGCCTTCAATTAATGACTGACAGGATGGTTTTGATCAATTTCCCAGCTTCCTGGAACCGTGGTTGGAATTACTTTGAGTCATACTTCACATTGTCCTTCAGAGTTCCGTAGTTGGATAGGATCCCAGTTGCCCACAGTGGTAAACTGCTTGATAACACATGCTTTATGGGCTTTCTTTCTTTCCGTCCCATACTTTTCCACTTCAGTGCTGGTAATTCCTAAAATGACCTCGATAAACAAACACACATACACGCATACATAATCACAAACACTACATTAAGTCACATCTTTGTTCAATGGTAAGCTCTAGAAAGTTCTGAGGAGAGGAGAGATGTGCTCTTATTTTAGGCTATTATGGGCCCAGGGAGACACAATGTTGAGAGAGATTTGAAAGTTGTGAGAGCAGAAGCAATGAGATGCAGTAGTGAGGCTAGTTAGTCTACTGAAATAGTAGACAATTGCGCTAATTTACGAGAAAGATGATGAGGGCTTGCATCTTTGCAATAATGCAATGATGAGATTGTTTTTAGATCTCCTGATCAATACTTATTGAAATATCTTATGTATCAGTTTCTGGACTAAAATATACCAAAATGGATACTGTTCTAATACTCATTTTAGAGGTAAGGAAATTGAGATTAGGAAAAGAAAGTAGAATATGCAAATTCTCAGACATAGAGCCCAACCAAGTCTGCCCAGAGTTCTACCCTCTCCATTACACGACTTCCATCAGGGAGGTTGCCATACATTAAATTGAATAAAACAGCAAAGATAGAAGACAGGCCACAGTAAACTGACAGTGGGAAAGATACATAGGGAAGCAGAACACTTCAAGAAATTTGGCAGCAGAAAAAGAAAGAAAGAGAGAGAGAGAGAGAGATAAACTAATAGGCATAATGTAGGCTTTTTGTTTTGTCTTGTTTTCTTCTTTTTGTCTTTAACCTGGGAGAAATTTATTCTTGTTTACATGATTTATTCTTGTTTACTCAATGTCACTGAATGAAAGGGAATAATTTAGCAAGGAAGGCTTGGTAACAAAAAGAAGTTAAAATGTATATAAGAAATTTATTTTAAATCACAAATAACTTATAAATATCTACAAACACATGCTCATTATAAAATATTCAAAGAAGAGAAATGGATAGAGGAAAAAGTCTACGTTCACATTCACCTGTCTGCTACAACTCTAAATGTCAGGGTGTCGGGCAGGTGAGAGGGGAAAGGAGGGGATGAGTAAATTCATACCTAATGGGTGCAGTGCCCATTTTCTGGGGTATGGGCACACTTGTAGCTCTGACTCAGGTGGTGCAAAGGCAATTTGTGTAACAAAAGTGTTTGTGCCCCTGTATATTCTGTAATAAAAAAGAAAAGAAAAAGAAAAGGATGCTCTTGAACTGGGAACCCCAGACCCAAAATATCTGAGGATAGAAAAAAAAATGTAACTATAAAAAACTGTAACAAAAAAGCTATTGTAGAAAAATACAGAAAATGAATGAAAACATTTCAGCTGAAGAAATTCTTTCCCCCAAACCACCCATGAAGTAGAAGAAACTGTAAAACAACTCTGCAAACTTAACTAAATATCCTCAAATAAGTGTTTGAAAGTAATCAAATTCATGAAATTTAATACTGAGATAATATTTTCATCTAACCTATATAGTGCATATGTTAAATCTGAGATCAAATATAGCATTTAGTTTTTGAATCTCTTTCACCTCCTTTAATCTGCAAGGGTTTCTCAGGCTTTCTTGTTACGACATTGGAAGTTCTGAAAAATTCAGGCTAGTAATTTTATAGACTATTTCTTAATTTGAAGTTGACGTATGTGTTCTCATGATTACACTCAGATTATGCAGCTCCAACTGAAATAATGCAGAAGTGGTATGATGTCCTTCTAGGGGTATCACATCCCAAAATATATGAGGTCTACATGCCTCTTATGGATGAGGTTAATTTGTATCATCAGGTGTCCTTTGCTTTCTCTACTGTTTCCTTAATATTTTTTCTCCTTGTAACTAATTAGCAGTCTGTGGCGAGACACTTTGAGAACATGCAAGCAGCCTGCTCCTCTTCCAGCTTTTCCCATATGTACAGTGTCTCCTGATGTTTCTTGCCTGAATAAATCTTTACTGTGATGGTTACAAATGATATTTTTCCCCCACTCCATCACTCTTCACATATATCAGCTAGCACGCTAAGTTAAAGAAATGCCCTCTTTTCTCCTCTACTTATTTATTTATGTGTGTATCTGTTTGTTTATTTACTTATCATAATAGACTAATAATTCCCTACTTAATTCAATGGGTTACAATCCATTGCAGTTCATATTTATTTTGATACTCAAATTGTCCCTAGTTTTGGCCAATAGGAACCCCTTAAAGCTATCTCCTATATCCTTTGATATGTCCCCATTGTTTACTTGAGCATTTCTTTTCTTTTTTTTTTTTTTTTTTATGGCACAACAAGCTGTTCCAGTTTTATTGTGTACCTTCTGTGTCCCAGCCCTGGAACCAGACATTTTTCCAAGAGGCTCTTGTTCCTTTTAATAGAGACGGGTATTAGAAACCATCTGGGTGCTAGGTTTCCTTGTGGCTACTGGGGATTAGTGCTTCCTTCTGCAGATGAAGTTAGGGGGGAAATTATCTATTTATCTGCCTGCCTCATCTTCAGACTTCAATCTGTTCCCTTATGTAGTATTTGGTCTTAGGTCTCTATTTCTTTGAGAGAGAGAGAGAGAGAGACAGAGAAAGAGAGAGAAAGAGAGAGAAAGAGAATGCATGACTTCCTCAGGATTGCTTGCAAAGTAATTTCTGAAAGTAGTGAGTAGGATATAAACTTGTGTCGATTTTTATCTGTAAGGATGTTTTCCTTTCAGACACTTATCTTCAACTGAACTTCGATATGGTGAGAAAAGAGTTTTCAATTCATCTGCATTCATTTGTTTTTCAATGTCTCCTGCATTTTACTGAGTTCTAGAGCATTCCTACCCAGTGCAGTCTGGTTTGTGCTCACTAAGCTTTGAAAATAAAAATTATAAGGTAGGATTGAAGAGATACTGTTTGAGAAACAGTTTTTAAAATGCCCAGACCACCCCAGAGAAAAATAAACAGTGTATACATTATGTTATCATGGTCACAGATCAATGTGACAAATGAGACACCGTGAACAAAGCTTGAATAGCGCACTGTTCTGAGAGCAATGCATTTGCTATTTCACGACATTCAGGTACTCATAGGACTTAAATCAGGAAGGATCTCACAAGGTCTATGATACAGTCATTTGTTAAACCACTTTAGATAGTCATTTGACATTTTCATTTTATTTTTAGCAAGCACAGAACAGGTGGGAAACACAGCTTAGCTGGAATAGAACAAGAGAAGATTTGATACTTTTGTTTGAAGCTCTTCACAGTAGAATCCATTCTTTAATGAATAGCATTATGAGGAAAAATAAGATTATAATGAAATATAAAGTGCTCTAATGTTCATCATTGAATTTAATGGATGATAAGTTATGATGAGATTATTTCTAGCATCTTTTGGGGATAGTGCTAGATACATTTCTTGATCCTGTGGCTGGTATTATTCTATCATAATTTCTGAGCCCATCACCAAAAATGTTTTAGCGAACCTATTAAGATGTATTATGTAAAAGGTAGTGAGCTATGGTGCAAGATGCTATGCCACATGTAGCCCAATATTATGACTACCTCTTCATCCATTTACAAATAGAATTTATGTGGCATAAATAGTTTGACAAATACTATAGATACAATAAAAGGATTTTATAAAAATATCTATTTGTATCTAATAAAAGATTAACAAATAACTATGTCAAAATAGAAAGCTCTCATTTTACAAGACTCTTGTGTCTTGCAAACTCAGATTGCTGAGATGTAAACTTTTTTTTTCATAAATACATTCTGTATTGACTCCTTTTCTACCTGAGTTGACAAAAAGTCATCTGTATGCCCTTTGCTCTAGATACAGACTAGAATGGGTAGCAGTAGCCCCCCTAAGAAACAAATAGCTTGCAAGTATTATTGAATTCTCTTTTATAAAAGCTTTAACCTTTAGGAGAAAGTAATTCACAGGTAGATATAGAGTATATGAGGACACAATAAAGAAGAAGCTTTCTCAGAGATTAGACAGAGACTAAGGAGCTCCGAGTAAAGAGGAGTAGAAGAGAAAGTAGGCAGATGACTTGTTAACCCAGGGAGGAGCCCTAAAGATGAGTGTGAATGGTTAAGAATTGCTGCCAGGTGGGTGAGTAATCCTGAGATAGAACCATCTCACACTCTGGAACCAGGTGACCACTCACTCCACCACTTACGTATGGTGAGGATTTGGAATTCTTTTCAGTCATCTCATGTTGATTGACCGGTAGAAAGTTTGCATTGCTTTGTCCCTGCCTCACTTATGCCATGTGGACTTGTCTCTTAGCCATGTTCAATGCAGCTGCATGTCCAAGAAAAGAGGAGACTTTGGATGCTCACTGGCCTAAGGAGAGCTCAATCTACAAAATTTAGAAAATTTTCAGGGATTATTCCTTCATGTATTATTTTCTAAAACCTTTTCTCTCTCCTATCTATGGAGAATCCAGTTACTCTTATATTACTTGAAGTTGTCCTATGAATGCCGTGTTCATTTTTTTGTCTTTTATTTCCAATAGTTTCTATTGTTGTGCAATTAACTTCATGGCTTTTGTTTTGTTTTGTTTTGTTTTCTGCAGTAGCTAATCTGCTCTTAATTGCATCCAGTGTATTTTTCATCTCAGACATTGTGTTTATTTTTTTTAATTTAATCTCTAAAAGTTGATTTGGGACTTTGCTCTCTTTTCTTTCTTTCTTCTTTCATACATTCCTCTACCTTTTTAAACACAGATATCTAAGTGTTTAAATGTCAGTCTCTACTAATTCTATCAACTGTGTCATTTTGGGTCTGATTCCATTGATTGATTTTTGTCTCTATTATGTGTCACATTTTCCTGCTTCTTTGCATGCCTGATATATTTTCATAAGATACTAGGTACTGAATTTTATCTTAACTTGTGCTGAATAGTTTTGTATTCTTCTAAATATCCTTAAGCTTTATTCTGGGATGCAGTTATTTAGGAATAATTTGCTTCTTTTGAAGCTTACTCTTAAGCTTTGTTTGTTGGGACCAGACCACATTTTAGTCTATATAGAATTTTTTCCCCAGCAGTGAGATAATACCTTTCTGAGTACTATAACTCCGCAGTCTCCAACCCCTGGGCTGTGGCCCAGTACTGGTATGTAGCCTGTTAGGAACCTGGGCGCACATCACCACCTGAGCTCTGTCAGCCCCCCACTCGGCCACCTCACCCCCACTGCCCCCACTGTCCATGGAAAAATTAACTTCCATGAAACTTAGGAATAGGGCTGCACAGCAAGAGGTGAGTGGTGGGCAAGCAAGCAAGGTCTCATCTGTATTTACAGCTGCTCCCCATCACTCGCATCACTGCCTGAGCTCTGCCTCCCCACCACCCCACATCATCTGTGGAAAAATTATTTCCAATGAAACCCGTCCCTGCTGCCAAAAAGGTTGGGGACAGCTGCAAGTCTAACTGATTCAAGGTTTTTCTACTCTGGCTAGTGGGAACACAAACTATTCATGGTCCCATGTGACTTCCGGGGATTTATCTGCATTCTCCCTTCCAGTGGTTCTTTCCCTGGCCTTGGATAGTTTCCTCACATACATGTGTTGATCGGTATTTATGAAAAGATTCAAGGGAAATCTACAAATCTCTGAAACTCTCTGTATATTTTCTTATCTGTTATTCTGTGTAAATTCTTGCTGCCTTGCCTTTCCAAATTCTACTCTCTGTCATGGAGAGTTAAATTGTACAATCAGCTAAATTTAATAATCAATTTCTGTCTTAGAAAAATCATTTTTTGGCAGAAATCTGGAAAGTGAATTGGAAGGAATGGGACTATTAGGAGATGTTAAATTCCAGAGTGAGAATTGTGAGGGTCTTGGCCAAGACAGTGACCTGAAATGGAGAGAAGGTGATGGACTCAAGAGCTATTTGGGAGGAAAATAGACAAGAGTTGGTCATCAATTAGTCATGGGGAGTGAGAGGAAAAGAGAGACTCAGGTTGGCTCCCAGGCTCCTGGCCAAGCTGTCTAGGTGAGGGTTTGAGCTATTCCTTAGTATAGGAAACACAGGAGGGGAAAGACAAAGGTAAGTATGGATCAAGGATAATGAGTTCAGTTTTCCATGTGGGATGGAATATGCCTGTGGGATATGCAACGGAGAATATATAATCACTAGTTTGATTCGATTCAATTTAACATTCACTGAACACCTACCAAATGCCAGGTACTTTGCTAGGAACTGGGGAGAGAAGGGTGAATTAGATGCAGTACCTTCCATTGGTGTGGAACACCAGAGATCCGGAGCAGTATGTATGTTTGGTCTATAGTGATGTCTTAATTATTCAACTACCAAACCTGAAAATTCTGAACAACAGCTGTAAGTATAAAAGTTAGGAAGAGAAGATCAATAAAATAAAGGTTTATATCCTTTCCTCCATAAATAAAGCCTCCAGTCCATTTTCAGAGACTTTTGACCCCCACTTAATACGACATTCAGGTTAGCTCTGACTCTCAGCCAAACTAATTTTCTGCTTCTGCTTCAAAGAAGAAGGTTAGAAGCAGGGAGGGAACTGCTAAAGGCAGTTATATTTTCAGTACTGTGATGTGATGGCTGACAGCTTGACAAGAAGGGCAGGAAAACAAAATACAGAAAGCAGAGGTAAGCCCAGCAATCTAGGTCCTACATATTTCAGAAGCTTTGTGTTTACTACTGTATTGCAACCCAAGACAATAATGATTGTTACATGATGCCTCCCCATTATCAAGAATTTTTATTATGCCTATTTATTTTATGCAATAGATGGTAAGGCAAAAGAAACACTTAATAAATTATAATATGATTTCTTGAAAATGCTTAGTAGACTCACTAAAACACAAAAATATATTTCTACAGTACCACAGCTAGAAATATGGGTTAGTGATTTGTCCAGACTTTAGTAGGAAGGTTAATTAATAAAGAAGCAGATGAGATGCCCAAATAGAACAGTGAAGACTTTTGAAGAAAGAAGAGTAGATGACATTTTTAATTAATCTGCTCTATGTACAACTCATCTCCAATTATACTGGCCATTGGGAAAGACCTGGCTTAGAAAGTGGTCATGGTCATTTTATTTCTTCAAAATTACGATCTTCTCCTTTTGTTCTATATCTATTCTTGGCCTAGAATTCTAAGAAGTTCAATAGTGGTAGAAAATGCAAGTAAATGAAGATGTGCTTTATGCTTAGGAATGTAAAGTTGGCAAAAGGAAAGAATTAATCCTGATAAAGATGTGCATTACTTCTAATTTTCTGTAATTGATAAAGGGCTGGATCTCTTAAAGAGCCATCGGTCTGAGATCTGTTGAGAACTCTACCAATAATCAGATGGCATTGATAGCTTGAATATATCTCTCAAAGTTCATGTGTTGGAAACTTAATCAATCCCAAATGCCACAGTGTTGTGAAGTGGGACCTTTAAGGGATAATTAGGTCATGAGGGCTTTGCTCTCATGAATAGATTAATGCCATTATCACAAGAATGGGTTCCTGATAAAAGAAGGAGTTTAAAGCTGGGCGTGGTAGTGTATGCATGTAGTTCCAACTAAGAGGGAGGATGAGGCAGGAGGATTGCTTGAGCCCAGGAATTCAAACCCAGCGTGGGCATCATAGTGAGACCCCGTCTCTTAAAAAAATAATACATAAAATTAAAATTTAAAAAATAATGAGAAGAATGTGTGAAGAATGATTTTAGCTCCCTTCCTCTCTTTCTCTCTGTCTCTGTCTCTCTCTCACACACACTCTTGCCCTTCCACCTCCTGCCATGGGATGACGTGGTAAAAAGGTCCTTGCCAGATGCTGGAACAATGCTCTTGGATTTTCCAGTTCCCAGAACCATGAGCCAACAAATTTCTGTTCTTTATAAATTACCCAGTCTGTAGTATTCTGTTATAGCAGCATAAAATGGTCTAAAACAGATAGATAGAGAGGGAACCAAGAGAAATTTACATATATTGTTTATGGGAAATCAAAAGTATGTTTAGATCTCACCTTCTTTAAAGGTAAATATATAAATGAGTACTGTCTGAGGGATAGGCATGTTTGTAACTCTGACTTGGGTGGGACAAAGGCACTATAGGTAACCTAAATATTTGAACCCCCATAATATTCTGAAATAAAAAAAAGGAAATGAAATATAAAAAATGAAATATAAAATACAGCCAATAATTTTTTCTGCACCCATAATCCTAGCACTCTGGGAGGCTGAGACGGAAGGATCGCTCAAGGTCAGGAGTTTGAAAACCAGCCTGAGTAAGAGTGAGACCCTGTCTCTACTAAAAATGGAAAGAAATTAGCCGGACAACTAAAAATACACAGAAAAAATTAGCCAGACATGGTGGTGCATGCCTGTAGTCCCAGCTACTCGGGAGGCTGAGGCAGAAGGATTGCTTGAGCCCGGAGTCTGAGGTTGCTGTGAGCTAGGCTGACGCCACCGCACTCTAGCCCAGGCAAGAGTGAGACTCTGCCTCAAAAAAAAAAAAAAAAAATTCTGATTATTACTGAACAAAAAAAAGAGAGCCAACTTAAGAGGACATTGCAAGGAAACTTGAAATACAAAAAGAGTATTACAGGCTGTATTAGGACCAATAAAGAAAAGAATTAAAGCTGCAGAATATTTAGTGATGTCAATGAAAATTTGGGAATCTTACTCAAGTTCCAAGGAAAGGGGCAGAGAGAGTAGGAGAGTTGAGAAAGAGAATGGTATATACCGGGGATTGAAAATATACATTCCACGTACCCAAAATCAATGTTTCTAGAAGAAAAGAAAGATGAGAATAAAAAATGAGGAGATACTTTCAAGACATAACACATACTTAAATTTCAGTCCACATTTTAAAATACATTTGGTTCCAAAACTATATGTCATTTCTAATTTTGTCAATAAATCTTGCTTTATCATAATATAAATAGTATATTATCAGTAAAATGGAAAAAAATTGTTTTTTCTTTGAATATTATGATTATTAAAAATTGTGTTTAAAATAAACTTTATAACATATCATAAAAAAATGAGGAGATAAGAAAAAAATGGAGAGATGTAGGTTAAAGCTCACAAAATTTTAGCTAGGCAGGATGAATGAGTTTTAGAGATCTAACATACAGCATGGTAACTATAGTTAGAAAATATATAAAATTGGAGGAAGAATCTAATATTCAATATAAGAAAACTCTCTTGATCTAATGAAATATCAGAGTCTGTTTATCAAAAAGGATCACTATATAAAGACAAAATAAATCACGAGAAAACAATACCCAGATTTCAAAGGCATCACCTGCTTATTCTCATCACTTCTCCTATGCCAGTAAAAGACACCAGGATTCACCAGGGTTTTGAGTGAAATCTATCCAAACTTCAAAGAACGGGCAATTCCCTTGATAATTAAAATGTTTTAGAACATAAGCAGAGAAAGATTACCCTGAAATTATGTTTATGAAGTCAGCATGACATTGCAATTAAATCTAAATGAAGAAACCTGAAAATTGATGCCAAAAAACACTCAATAAAATATTAGCAAATTGATTCGAGAATTATATTAAAAACAATAGTCCATGACCAAGTGAGATTCATAGCAACAATGTGAGGATAGCTCTATTAGTGCATTTCACCATATTAATAATGAAAAAAGAAAAATCACAGGATCATCTCCAAAGATATCAGAATGTATTTGAAAATATTAACACTTATTTCTTAAATAAGTAATAAAGTAGAAATAGTGATATTTCTTAACATGATAACTGCACACACATACATAATTCATGTACACAAAAAACAAACACATAGAAATATAAAACAAATATGCGAATATATGAAGACGGATAAACATTGTCCTCCCTAGTGAGAAACTTGATGCATTCTCATTAACAAAGGAACAAATTTTAGGTGTTTATTATTACAGCCATTAGTAATCATTAGAAGTACTTGTTAACAAAACAGAAAACGTAACAGGTAAAAACTTTGAAAAGAAGGATGCAAAATCATTATAAATTTATAAATTTGAATTTAATAATTGAAAATTTGTGAAAGTCAACTGAAAACTATTACAACAAAAATCTTTAATGATGTGTTGGGAAAACATAAATATACAAAAATACATAAATATAAAAGTATATAAACAACTGACCAATTAGAAAATGTAACACTGATCCTAAGTACTCTTAAGACTCAAATAAGTAGCACTAGAATATTTTTATGCATAGGAAAAATAGTATTATTTAAAAGGTCAAATTTTCCAAATTAATCTGTATATTTATCATTATCTAAACAAAAATGCCAGTTTATATCTTTATTTTTCATTCAAATAACTGATTCTTAACTTTTTATCAGAGACAGGACAGGATATAAAATGGATAGGATATATCCTAAAAATAAAACTAATAGATTTTATTTTTCTGTTTTACCTGATAGTAAAACAGTTTATAAAGTTGTAGTAATTAAATATTTTCTTAGTGCACACATTTATAGATTAATAAAACAGAATTGGAATAGATATCCTATAGATATTATATGTGTATATATGAAATATATGCATATCCATCTAAATGTATAGATATGGAGAAATATTACTTCTAGTAATTTCCATTTTATTCTCCAAGAGAATAGAAAAGTTACTGGTAATGCCACGGATAATTTGTATTTTGGGGTCATAATGCAAGAATTACTAAAAAAAATTCTGAGAAATAATGAGTAATAAAAATATTTTGAAGACACTTCTGTTATTAGAAAATTAAACTCCAAAATGCAGTTTCTAAAATTTACCTCCTCAAGTCTACCTAAGCTTAATGATGAAATATATAATTAGTATACAGCCATTGGTTCTTTGTATTCAGCCTACAAATTAATCAACAGGCTGTATAGGTAAAAAAGAAGGGCAAATATTATTTCATTTCAACAAGAATTTATTTTACTAAATTTGTATTTGATCTGTAACAACAAGAATATTTTTGTTATCTTCTTTTGTCTTCATTTTTGTGTGTAAATATTTACTCTTTCTCAAGCCCAGCAACAGACTATTACCTTTCCTCTCTGTTATGCTGGTTTAGTCTATCTAGAGGGAATGCTTCTTTCAGACAAGTACAGGCTGAGTATCTCTTAATAAAAATGCTTCGGACCAAAAGTGTTTCAGATTGTGGATTTCTTTGAATTTTGGAATATTTGCGTATACATAAAGAGATATCTTGGGGATGGGACCCAGGTCTAAACACGAGATTTAGATTTATTTATGTTTCCTGTACACCTATATACATACATAGCCTGAAGTTAATTTAATTTTTTCCTTGGAGACACTGAATAAACTGTGCGCTGTGCACCTGTGTTTTGAGTATGGCATGTCACGTGAGGTCAGGTGTGGAATTTTGCACTTGTGGCATTAAGTTGGTGCCAAGTTTCAGATTTTGGAGCATTTGAGATTTCAAATTTGCAGATTTGGGATGCTCAACTTGTACAAGAATTCTATGAAAATCAGACCACACTTATACTTAGTAAAGTTTTTATTGTCCCCTTCCTTTGACATTCAAGAGTATCAACCAACAACTTGAAATGTTATTGTAGACTGATAAACAGAGAAGGATGTATTTTAATTGTGATATCGTCTTCCAGGTGTTCAAAACATTCAGGAATTTCATATGATCTTATTTTTTTCTCAAAGCAGATGTATGTGTGGCCAAATTTTATAGTTATTACATAGTTATATGTTACCCTTCATATTATGTCACCTTTTACATTTTGTTTCATCTCATTTTAAACTGAGTTGAGAAAGAAAAATAAACTTTGTCTAGTAAATGTGAAGTAATATGATACTGCATTAGAACTGTATTTAAGTATGCATTGCACACAAAATGTTTAATTTTAAAAGTAGACTTCTATTATTATTTTTAGAACAAGCAAAAATGACAACTTTCTTCTTTTGGATAAATAATACACCATTATATTTTAATAACAGTTGACAAGCACTTTTTCATTTCATACTTTCAACAATCTTTTAGTGTAAAGTATTATTTTACTTTATATATAAAGAGAAAAATATAAAAATTAAATGAGTTTATGAAAACCTCAAAGATAGTATCTGATTTCTTTTATGTTTATGTTTACATTCCAAATCCAGTGACTTTCATATTTAAAAATGATGTTTGATCAGCAATGAGGAACGATAATTTCAGGTGCATGTTCCAGATGAATAAAGGAGAATTGGCCACATCTTTATTTACTGCCAACCGGATTTTTGCCAAAAAGAGAAATTAGGGGACCAAAAAAAGAAATATGTATGCCCTGTCTTTCCATATTGGAGGGTGGATATACTGACTGATATAATACTGCTTTGCAACACTTTGGCCGGGACAAATTGAGGCACCAGAGGCCAGCGTGTGGATTGTGACCGAACTATTCTCATTAATGAAATCGGGTTTCTGTAATGTGCTAACATCTCTCCTTTGATTAAAAAAAATTTGGTTATCCTTTATATTTTTGTTTATTATAATCAGAAAGTATTTTCTCAGCTTTCAAATAGCATTAATTGACTAATATAAAAGGGTTTTCCCAACAAGCTATAAAGTAAAATAGTAAAATAGTAAAATATAATAATATGCTAATAACAATACCTATATATGTATTTTGTTTCTCTCATGTAAGCTTAGATTATCTTCTTAAAGATAGTAAAATAAAATACTTACAATTATATATTCTTTTACTATTTTATTACCTTGCCAATTCTTTCTGTTCAATTTTCTGCCTTGGTATCATTACCTAATCCATTATATCAACTCATTTTCAGGTTACATACATTCATATATTCAAGATGATGTATAACAGTGCATTGCCTATAATTACTCATTAAGTTAGCTGCAATAGTAATACTTATTGTTAGTATTTTATTTTCAAAGCAATCTTTCTCATTCTGTAGCAGTAGTCATATATATTCTGTTTCCTACTATAAGTACATCAATTCCTGCCCTTTTCATCTTCCTTTCTTCAAATGTCAAATAAACATGGAATCAGTCCTGAAGGCACTCCACTAGAATAGTTGACATCTCTTGTTCCTATTGCTCTCAAATTGCACCTTTTTATTGTTGTTTCTCTGCAAAGCTTCCTTTAAGACCTGTCATCCAGCATTTGAAGATAATCAAAATCAATCAAATTACAGAAAAATCACTAACCCCTGCATTATGTTGTCAATATTTGTCAAGAATGCAGTTCTATTGATTTTTTTGTACTCATGACTTGTGTCTTTTTTAGTTCTACATTTATTTCTCTAAGCACCTGTCACAGGTGGCATTTATCTAATGGCTCAGAAACAACTTGAAGTTGGGAAAGAAGAATGGAATCATTGCTGAATCTCCAAAGGTGTTCACAGTTTATTATTTAAGATACGTTACTGTTTTGTATTTCCATTATCTTTGTGATCATCACAATTATGTATGTTTCTGTACACTCTTTATATGCTATCTTAGGAGACATTTTTGCTTTTCTAGGCTTATTTGGCACATTGTAAGTTAAATCACTATTTTTTATAATGTACCAGTTAGATGTTAGGTGCACAAATAAAGGACTCAGGCAAGAGCTAAGAACAAAGGAAACCAGTCTCCTAACATTAAAAACAGAGACACGTAGTCACCAGCAGTTAGGGACTGGATACTTCGTAGCTGTCTCATAAACAAAAGGCCAAATCGCCTTACTTCCTCAATGACCCCAGACCACCACTCTTCCCTTCCCACAGCCAAGTTAAAAAGAACTAGGCTGGCTAAATGAGAATGGCACATTCATTTCCACTCGAGGTTGCCTTTGTTTAACAGGGAAGGATTTGAGTTACCATTTCTAAAACCAAGTGAGGTGAGCTCTAAAAGTGTCTCCGTAAAAATTCAGGGTGTTCACAGACGGAATCTTGGCATCTCATTCCTTGACTACTCTTTTTGTGCTGAATACTAATAAACCTATTCTGGGGCCACTGTTGAAGAAAATGCTATATCCCAAAGCTGCTGAAATTGGAGAGGGTGTGTGTGCGCACAAGGAGACATCCTGCCTCTGATGTGTGAAGGGAGGTGGTTCAGAGACACTGGGCAACAGCAAGGCTGGAAGGAGGACTGGCGTAGCCTGACTGGAAGGAAGACGGGAAACAGCCCCCACTGCTTCCTAATTCTTTGAAGTCCTCTGGGGATTTGGAGACATCTCCCGAAGTTCTCCTGCTTCCATGGGAAGAGTATGGAAGTTACAAAAGCGACAAAACTATGGGTGTAGCCCAGAGTCAGCCAGGCCAAAGAGGTTCTCAACTTGGAGGAGGAGTTGGAACTTTGAATACTTGCAGAAGGCAGATGAGAGGTCCAGCTTCCCTTCTAAAGTGGCTTCGCTTATGGAGAGGGCCAAAACCCATGCCCACAACTCTAGATAGATAGAACCAGGTTGAATCACAGTGATGCTCGGGACACTGCCGCCAAAGGAACACATGAAGATTCTGCTTTCTCCCCTGTCCTGGCCATGTAAGAGCT
Source organism: Avahi laniger (assembly GCA_963575035.1). Classification (NCBI taxonomy): domain Eukaryota; kingdom Metazoa; phylum Chordata; class Mammalia; order Primates; family Indriidae; genus Avahi; species Avahi laniger. The sequence continues at coordinate 40,995 of CAUYSK010119500.1, forward strand.
GGGGCTGGGCCTGGAAGAAGGGATGTCTCAGAGCCAGAAGCCCCAACCCTGCTGACCCCCTAAAGCAGTCTGGGTCATGGCTGTAGCCTGGGGCAAGGAAAGTACAAAACTTAAAGATCACAGTTTAAAAGAAAAATTGGATTGATTCTCAACAACAGATAAAATGACCTGTTAAGTAGTTTCTTTTTGACTTTTAGGTGGTAAAGAAAATTTTGCTATAGTCTCTCTCTCTCTCTCGTTCTCTCTCTCTTCTTCTCCTCTAATGCCCTTTACTTAGCATTTACTTTTATGTCGGGTGGGTGGGAGAGATTTCAGGCTTGGGCCTGAAACAGACTTAAAACAGACTAACAGGCTTAAAACAGACTAAAATGATTAAGATATTCAACATCTCCAGTCTAGGTATTTCAGTCTATCACACCAACATCATAACAGAGAGCATCAAAAGAAAAAAAACAAAATACTGTCCAGGAAGAAAATATATGCTATTGACTAGAATTCATTTGTGGTTTCTATCTATTTCAGAAAGCCTAAATACTTTGGACAGGTGCAGAAGAGGGAATACATACTGATAGAAAAGTGGAGATAGAAAGGAGAACAGATAGGTTTTTATGTTCATTTTGGTATAAAATATATTTTAAAGCCAAATTATAGTACATCACTCCTAATTATTACTTTGCAACTGTTCCTTGAATTAGTGTAATTTACTGAGGCTGTAAACAAGAAGGGAATCCTTTGTATAATTCAAAACCAATAAATATGTGTCATCATGGACTGCTCACAGAGGTTTTATTGATAATGCATGCAGAAATACCATATTTTATTTTACGAGTTACAGTAAATATGTTGTAGTTTAGGAACACCAGATATTAGTGCATATTTTAGAAGTATCAGTGTCCTTTAATATGTGATAAGAAGGAAATTGTGCACATATGTGATTTTGCCTGGCCTCTGGTTACCCTAAGAACATAATGGCTAAGGGATGAAACTTTATGATGGAAAGCTGTGTAAAGTACAACCAATAAACAAATCCAAGCTGTAGCATGGTTCTATAAACCATAGTTGCCATGCTGAGTGAGTAATTATGCTATTGCAGAAATGATAAATAATGCCATGCTATCTTCATTGGGAAAATGAAGTATTTCTTGCCCCTCAAATTGCTGAAGGTGAAATCTGCTTTCTGGGCCCAATCTGTTAGAAGAGAAGTAATCTGACAAGATAATTCTTCTTAACGGGCTGTATGTTTGGCTCTATGTCATAAAAATATTTAGTTTGTAAATTTTTCCTGCACTCTTTGGGATTTAGTGAGGAGGAAAATTAAGGCTTAATTGAGATTCAGAGAAAGATATTTTAAAAAAGTGAAATTTTTGAATAATATTAATTATGATTGGGATTCTTAGCTTGATTCAATTAATGAAAGTCATTTTTAATTGCAACGGAAGAACAAATAATAGATTATTTGATTATAAAATATAAATATAAAATAATGAAAAGAGGCAGTGTACAAACTGTGTATGTATGTGTATTACCTTGCATACTAAAGAATCTCTAAATCTGCTGACAAGTCTGAGTTTTCAACATCCCATCGATATTATGTTTGTTGGAACCAATGTCAAATATTATAAGAGAATTTTACTTCTATCTTCTTTCCATATGTGATTAATAGAATTATATGTAACTCATTTAAACTGGGCCACCTCTAGTCCAACCCAGCATCAAATTATCATTCCTTCCAAAAGCATATCAGGCTCTAAAAGAGGCTCAGAATAATGACAGACCTTTGCTAAAAATCTCTTGAGGAAGCAGCAAGGCAAAAACATGGCACATAGCACAACACGCTTACAATCTTCTTTAGCCAACTCTTTCTCTCTCCAACGTTCACTTCACAAAGCCAATGCTCATATTTTCTTCCTCTCATTTACAAGTCCTTTCTATCACACAGGTTCCCTCTTGCTTTGCCGTCTCTACGCTGTGCCCGTTAGTCTCTGTACTCTTAGAAGAGCACAGAGCCTCCCACATGCCGCCAGCTCAAGAGCCTCCAACAGCACAAGTTTCTTGAAAAGTGAGATCCGTATCCTTCTTGGACTTCTCTACTGGGATCCTGAGGAATGAGAGTCCCCTTCGATCCAGATATTTTCCATAAAATTCATAATATTTTCTTCATGGGAGACTATAGTTCTGCATCTGTGCTCTTTTTAGCTTTGTCAGAATTATTACTATACAATCTGAGTATTACAATGGTATATAAGAACTAATATTATTATGTAATTGTAAAGTATAATTTGAGATAAGTGATTTACTTCAATTGAAAGAGTTTGTATGGCGATGATTAAAGCAGAGTGCATTTTCGCTGCAATGAGATGGAATGATATTAGCAGAGACCTGGAACTCAAGAATCCTTCATCTGATTTCCATGGCTGGCACAGGCTCCTGAAAGAGTTACACAGGAGGGCACAAGAAAAAAATACATACTCTTTATCATTAAGGCTTTGGCCTACATGACTACTTCATGCTGACATCTTTAGTGACATCGCCCGTGGGTCTCAAGGACTCTTCTGCCCCTTGGACCAAGGGCTTAAATACTGTGTGCTATACCTACACCTAATCTTGACTTCCGGATCTTAACCATTCCAATGATGAGAAAATGCAAGTAGCAATAACTTTAAGGAAAAGACTGCGAAGGGAGGTAGAGTCCTCCTTTTTAGAGATAAGAACACCTGAATTACATTCCCTAAGAGAATCCTCCTCAGTCCTGTAAGGTTTTGGTAAGTACAGTGTGGGTAAACTGGCAGAAGGCCCAGCACTAAGTTGCACCAGGACAAATTTACTTATTCTTTCCCGCTGAACTCCACATTGATAGCCCAAATATTTGTCTTTGACCTACATCATCTCCATTCTCTTGGTGAAGCTGAGATATTGAGTTCACATTATACATGAAAATGTACAACTTACAGCTATTTTCTAAAAGTACTTCATCATAAATCAATTTTCAACTCAGCTGTTATGTAGTCAAAAACAATTTCCCAATGGTACTCTGCAACATTTTTTAAGTGACCAAAATAGTCACATAGCCCAACTGATATAAATTTAACAGCATTATGCATTCTTCTTCTGGACATAAAAATATATAATCTGAGTTAATGAAAATCAAAGAAACCAATTTAACATGGGAATTCCTATCATTGAACATTTTAATGCCTTGTATTAATAAACTTGCATTCAAGATAATACCCTAGATTATATACCAAAATTAATCTAAATTCTTAGTGGACAACGTTGTCAAAATCACACAGACACAGGGTCTCAGAAATAGAAGCTTCATATCAGAAGGTTAATCATTTTCAGATATAAGACTATAGTAATAAAAAGCAATCTCTGGATTAGATACAAATACAGGGATTTGAATGCTGGGGATTATAAATCTAAATTTATGTTAAATATAAGTACACCTTTTTGGAAGACAATTCTTTGTATATTCCTTGCATTTCTGCATGCCCTACAAGCAGGGATACTGATTTTGTTTGGACTAGCTCATCAAGAACCTTTACATAGTGAACAAGCTTGGAAAACAGAGGGTATTTCTCCAGAGAAAAGGCCAAATAGGCTTAAAACCTTGAGGATGATGGTAGTGTCTCCCTGCAGAGAAAAAGCAAGTGTACTTAATTTCCATTATAAAAGATGTGGGTTCCCTAAACTCAGGGTTTCTTTCCTATAATCAAACCCATTGTGTGGGCATGTGTCACCTGACTTGCATGAACTTGGGTTGAAGAACCAATGTAAAGAGCACTGAAACTCTGGTTACTGTTACTGCTGTGAGAGAATTGTCTCATCTTTTGCTGTCATTCATGAAGCTGTGGTTGGATAACTTGCAAGAAGTGTAAAATCACAGAACTTTCACAGTTCTATACATACGTAATGCTGAAAATTGTGTGAATGGACATGGCAGAAGTCAAAATTTAGAAGTTTCCATTAAAGGATTTCCCTGGACCCAAGGATCTTTTCCACTGGAGTTAAATTTGAAGATAAACAATAAACTTTCTAAGGGAAACTTTCTAAGAGAAAAGAATTGCATTCCTGAAAAGTTTGCAGTGCTCAGAAACAACTAATTCATTCAGTTTCTTTTTAATTAGAGAGCGTTTCTATATATTTAGTTATACAAAATTGCTAATGTGTCATTATCAGCAAGAGTTTTGTTTCATATTTGAAAACATAGCCCGATCTTTACTATAGAAAAGCAACTCCAAGGTTTTCCATAACGATCCACCAAAGTAACTTGTAGATAAAAGAGACTTTGATTCAAGAATTGCTAAGAAATAACTTGCTTTCTTTCTCTTTTTTATGTAAGAATTACTTGTTGCCTAAAAGTCACTTTTGATTTTATAGCCATTACATGAGAGAAAGTTGTGAAGTGTGTGCAGGTGCTTGGAAGTGGTGATTCTGTAGGGTGAGGGATTTCTGCAGCCCTCACAGCTGTGCAGCTATTCCTTCCTTCACCTCTAGTTGACTTCCTGTGTGTTCTTTGCAGCATATGTTCCAAATATTTTTAACTCTCCAAGTCTTCATCACTCTGAGCAGACAAGTCCTTCAACTATATCGCTCTTTAACTATAATAACAACATTGAATCTTTCTATAATTTTGCCCTTTACTTAAACATTTTTCTTGTGTCCACGCATATAACTTTACTCTGCTCTTATCTTAGAGGAAGAAATGTTCCTCCTAATTTCCATGCCTGAACCTTTCATTTCTTCTTGCTTCCCTCAGATCTCAATCCATAATTAGCCTTACAGGATATTGAAAAGTCACTCTTTATTTTCTCTCTTTTGTCACATTCTCTTTGAGGTGTTAAATCACTCCAAGTAGTTTTAAAGTTGTAAAACTGGTTCTTGCAGCATTAGCCCACCACCTATTTCCAGGTTAGAAAAGAATGTAATTGATTATTAAGTTTGATAAGACTATGGTGAGAATTTCTTTAACGAGAGTAGTTGGCATATTAATATGGAATAGTAGGAAATGTTAGAGAGTAACATAGAGGGAGCAGGATGCTTCGTCCCCTCACTTTAATACAAGGGTAACATTCAAGGTCCCAATAGGGAATAGACAATGTACCCAAAATGTTAATTAAGAATATTTTAACAGAGGAACAATTTACAAAGTAGCGGAGACGGTTGAGGGAAACCAAAAATGGGACAGGAGGCATCTGGGGTGAGCAACAGAAAGGAACTATAACCATCTCTACCTAAGCCTGAAGAGGGAGAAGAAATAGTGATTTTCAGACCCCAGAAGAACGGCAGCAGCATAGTCGCAGGAGAGGCCTCCAGGAAGATCTGTGCCTTCAAGACAGGGACAGGGTCAGGAAAATTAATACCACAGCTTCTATTTTCTCCACACTTTCTTCTCCATATGGCACCATACCCAACCAGAAGCCGGAGGCCTGGAAGCCAAGGCAAACAATCCCGGTGCTGAACAGAGCAGTCCGGGACCGGGTGGAGAATGACATGGAGGGCCAAAGGGAAGTTGCAGGAAGCATCAGCTGAGGACAGCGTCCAGAAACATACCCAGACAGCTTGATATGTATTCTATCACTACTGTTGTTACCGGTGGGTCATACTTGGGGACTCGGACCTGATCTGATTCATGCTTTAAAAGTCTAAAGACCAGAGAACTGGCTTGAGTTGGAGAATAAGGAAATATTTCCTTAGGAGGGAGATGCTTCAATATCACCAAAAGTCTCAGCCACAGTTTAGCCATGTTTTCTGTGGGCTAGAGGTGAACTTCACAGAGAAACTTAATTGCATTTACTTTAAAAAAAAAAGGGATTTTACTCAAAAAGATTATCAGAGATGACTGTAACAGAGGGGTGGATCTCTGGCAACTAAGGTTGGACGCAAAAGTCATGAGCATCCTGCCAGATCGGGGGGCTGGAGGGTGGGAGTGGAGGCTGAGCTGTGGCATAATCAGCAGTGAGTTTCCAGGGAACCCAATGGCTTGTGGTAGAGTCAGCTTTGGACATCTGCCTGAGCCAGAGAGGACCGTTGTAAAACTTTACCTTTTCCCATTCTTCCAACCCCACTCCCTGAGCTCAAGCAGCAGCTAGCAAGTGGGGCAAAAGAAGAGGCAAGAGAAAGAGAAGTTGACCCCACCTCAGTTTCGCAGTGAAGATTTCACAGACTCCAGTGAGAACAAAAGCGTTGAATGAAAATTTTACATTCGCTGCATTTGGATTTACAAAACTGGATTGGAGTCTTTAATCCTTCAAAATGATACTCTAAGTTAATGCCTGAGCATGACAAGGAGAGCTATGCTATTTCCCTGAGATTTCATCCACGGTTGGTGTGGAATAAATCCACAAAGCTGCATTAAAGAGAGTGGTATGGAAGAGAAAGCCATTTCATAATTTCATCCATAACAAGTCCAATTCTTTCAATGAAGTATAACATTTTCAACAATTTATTGTAAATTTGTTTTTTTCCTTCCCTGACTTCCCACATTCTGCCTATAAACATGCTTAAGTCTCCTACGTTCTCAAAATCGTCCCAACTTTTGACACTGGCAAGTGGTCTGGCCATCTGTTTCAGCTACTTCCTTTCTTTGTCAAATACTCGAAATAGCAGCTTTTGGTAGTACTCCTGATTTTAACTTTTAAAAATATTCTGATTTAATTGTTTTAATATTTTAAGCTTTTAGTTAACTTTTGGAATTACTTCTACATGAACACCACCAGTAACTTTATATTATTAAAAAAAAAAATAAATCTGATGGCTCTCCTGAAGATCTCCTTCTTGGGGAGTGCTATCTGCTTTGCCTAAGATGGTTGTTTTTGGACCAACTGTGGTACTTATTTGAAAATTGTGGAACTCCCCTTACTCAAATGATGGACCTCCTGGACTAATTTTCTATATGTTTTCTTTTTTTGCCTCTTTTAATTTTTTTAGATGTATCTTTATATTATGTATTTTTCTGGGATTTTTTCTTAAATTTTTGGTTCTCTAATCCATTTCTTTCTCCTATTTATCTATTCAATTATTTTCTTTGTTTTATAAAAATTTAATGAAATTATACATGCATTTTAAAAATAAAAAAATCAAGTGATATGAAACAGTGATAATAAGAAGTGATCACTCTTCATCCTCTAATCCAGTTATGTTCCCCAAGGATAATAATACTGATTCTCATAGCTATTTCTCTGGCTTTTATTATCAACTTTCTGAATAAAATTGATTGTTGTTACATCTTGACTTTATTTTAGCATTATATACTGTCTTTCTATGATTGTAGATTAGTAATATGGTTAAACAATATGTAAGTAAATCAACAAATTAGTGTTAACATAATTTTGACTGGCAAATATTATTTAATTCAGAGTCAATTAATATATTATTTCCCTTTCACTTTGTTATAATTTTGCTTTTTCTAAAAATAAAAATTTTCAAGCTGGATGCAGTGGTGGGAGCCTGCAGTCCCAGCTACTTAGAAAGCTGAGATGGGAGGAACGCTTGAGCCCAGGAGACCAAGATCAGCTTGGGCAAAATAGCAAGATCCTGTCTCAAAAAAAAAAGTCAAAATTTCCTACTTTGTATTGGTTTTCTTTTTGTTAAACATACTTTTCGAATTACCAACCAACCCTCATCATACCTCAAATGATTGATCAATCAGCCATTTGTCTATGACCTCACCTATATCTGATGTTCCACACTCCTTTTTGTCACTAATAGCAATTATTTTATCTTTCATTTTAGAATTTTGTGTATATAATTCTCTATACTAATAAATTGAAATTATTTCAGAATCTTATCTTCATCATCTTTGTACTCTCCAGTGTTTAGAAAATGCATGTTATTTGAATTTAAATGAATTAGTTGATTTTAAATAAGTACATGCTATCTTTGCAACGAATGTGTTAATCTAAAAATAACTGGTGAGGTATTTCATAAAATTGCTTATACAACAAATGTTTATATTTTAAAATTTACTATTTTATTTCAAATACTAAAAGCATTTCAATACATGCAAATATGAAGCCATTCATAATAAAAATATAGTTTTCAAGACTATGAGGCAATGCACTATGACATAAAAATTAAATACACCACTTTAGAAATAAAGCACATGGGTAGTGATTATTTAATAATTTGTTAAAAGTAATCTTGATTTAAGTCTCAGAAATTTATCTCCATGCATAAATGATAATGTGTTTATTGATATAGTGAAAGATTATTCACAATTGCTTGACAAGAAGCCACTTAAGTATTTTCTTCATTTTTCTAAATACAAAGTGTGATTTAGCTTTGAGAAAATTAATGATCATTATTCTGCAATTATTTTTGCACTTGCTATTATAAACTGACAGTTGTGATTTAACAAACTATTTTTTAATATAGATGTGACTAAATTTATTTTTGGTTACTGAATATGTGAGCCAATATAGACAGAAAGTTAAATCTAATAAATACTTAATTTGTTTCACTTCAACATCTTAATACCATTAATAGATAGCGTGAATCATGTCATTGAGATAAAAGGTGGTGGTTAATATTATTACAGTGACATACGCATTTCCTAATATCCAGCTTTATTTCACGTTTCTCTCTAGTTATGTCATGCAAATAAATAATGAATCTAATCATTAAAGGCATGGACATTAGGCTTCATTTAGTCATAATATTATAATTTTTTTTACATATATATTTTCTTAACTTCTGATGACCCGTTCAGTGTTATTCAGTTTGTTAGTAACATTTCTATTAATACATAAGTTGAAACCAGTAAACACTTCTTATGAAAATCTTTAAGAAAAAGAAGTAAATAGAAGAATTGAAATGACCTGTTTTTAAATACAGGTTTATGTAATTACCCATGCTATCCCTATTCCCTATCATTAGTATGAGGAAGAGTTAGCTGTTTAGTTTTCTATGGTTTCTCAGATCATAAAGAATGACTAAAGTTAAGCATTTGGGGTCAGAGGTCAAATTAACCTAAATATTTACCATCATTTTTCTACCTTTCTTTGCAATAATCTACCATCAGTCTGTTAGTGATCAGATTATCTACGACAATCAATTGTGGGAGAAGAATACTACTTTAGTTTGGCTTGAAAGAAGCATTGCAATGAAATCATAGAAACAGTCATTTGTACAAACAACTCTGTAATTAAGATATTGAAGGAAATTCCCTTTAAATGTTGGAGGTTACTTAGTAAGAATAGGCGAGGAAATGTAAAAGATGCTGAGAGTCCAGCTATTCTTAATTCCGCTGGTGGATTATTTGCATGACGAGTTTTTATCAGTTTCACGAAGGCAACGACTATGGGAGGAGTACTAAAGGGCTGCACATAATGAAGCATTAGATGTTATTTGCTTTTAAGCTATTGCCAAAGAAAGGGGTTGGTGCCTTTTAAATTTAAATCCCTGTAAGTTTGAATATAAATTTTTTAAGTGCTAGAAAAACGTTGTAATTGTAATCATTATGTTACTACCAGCCATCACGACTTATAAAATTTACTGAAAGAATATACAGAAGAAAGAATATATAGAGTGGAATTTTTGGATTATCACTAATATTATTGCAAGTGAAGAATGTATGTCTAATGCCTGGAAAGAGAGAAAAAAAAATTGGAAATACGTATCAAGTGGATTTTTTTGTGAGAATTTCACGTGATGGGAAATAGGAAGTGGTAGGTAAGAGATTTGAGTATGTTATTTAGTTACATACTCAAACTGAGAGTTGCTTGGTGAAAACAGAAGAGTTAGTGTGAGAAATAAAAATCCTGGAAAATAGCTGAAGAGAGAAAGAGTAAACTGAAACCTGGTGGACCAGAAATCTACGGTAAGACGTGGGTGTTCTGATGAACAAAATGAAGTTTCCAATGGAAAGATCTAAAGGAACTCAACACTAGATTGTCAATTGCTGTTTAAAATGATACCATTAGCTTCTAGGTGGAGCATGACTTTTAGGAAGCAATACTTGATGTGGGGAGATAAGGTGGAAGAAATTACAGTGGACCAGCTGTGACAGAGTCTCTGAGGAGGGGGTAAGAGGTGCAGTAGGAGAGGTACATAGGTTTGTGATGAGCTTTGGAGGTAATGTTGGTTTAATTCAATGTACTGTGGAATGAGATATACGGGGAATAGAAAAGAGTAGAATCAATGTTTTCTCATGTGTTACTGAGTTGAGCAACCAGATGTATCATGGTACCAGAGTGGATTACCATTGCGGGGAGAAGACTGAGGCTAAACTAAAACAGGTCTTGGTAGAGATGGAATTGAGAGTTAAGGTGTGATTATCTTAAATTGGATGTGAGGAGAAGTTAGGCCTTTATTTCAATTTATATTCTAATTTCTGCATTATTTTCTTCTTGAGATAATTATGTACCTTCTTCTTCTCTGTGTCCTACCCTCTATCCCTTCTACGCTATTAGATTACCCTGTAGCACAACTATCGTAAGCCTATTGTTGATTTTAAAATTCAGCTTCTGGATTTATTTATTGGCAGTTTTTCTGTTTTTCCTAATTCATTAATCTGTATTTTTTATCCTCTTTAAGCTGATTTTGCCTTTTAATACTTTTTAAATTAAATGCTTAATTCATTTTGTATTGTACTTTCCTTTTAAAGTTACATGAGCATTTAAAGCTATTTTGTTTTGTTTTCAGAGCACAGTTTTTCTGGAATCCCTGAATCTGATATAAAACATGTTTACTACTATAATTTTAAAGATTTTCTGCAAATTCAGTTTTTATTTTTACTTGGCTCAGCAGTGTTAATAGAGGACTTTAACGTTAACCATTGTAAGAGTTTTAGGAGTACTTTCTAATTTTATTATTAAAGTTTTACTGCATTGTAGGGCCGGGAAAGTGTGAAATCTTTCCTCCTAATTATATAGGTCGTGGCTGACATTTCTGTAACAAAAGATAGGTTAACAAAAGAAAAGCATAACAGATTTATTTAATCAAAGTTTTACATAACACAGGAAACTTCAGAATAAAGACCCAAAGATACTACAAGGAAAACTATTTTTATGCTTAGATTTGATGAAGAATGGACAGCCATGTAGAAATATGATTGGAGAAAGAGGATACGATATAATGCTAGTAGATTGATGTGGAGACACCCAACAAGGCCTTTTTGGATTCTTCTTAGCTTCTCTATGGGACATTCCTTTCTCCTGGGTTTGGGGCTGGACAGCCTGGAATGAGGGTCTTATGAACTACTATTGGACAAAGGTAGGTCAGAGAATTTTTTTTATAGTCAGCTCCCAGAGAAAGTCAGAGGAACGTTACAGTAACAATTCTGTTTTTTACGTCTGGCTTTGGGGAATGTTTTCATGACACACCTTGGGGAAGAGGAATTCTGGTAGAAGGAGTGAGGAGTGGGAGGCAGTAGGGCAGAAGGTCAGAGAAAACTTGGTTCTGAGACTGCCTCTGAGGTGTTCCAATGTCCTTCAGTTCAAAGTACTCAGCACACCAAAACACCATACACTGGGTATCATTTTATGAGCTCCAACAGCATCATGTGTGTTCCTTTTACGTTTGGAATGTATTGTCTGATTTATTTAAATATTCCATAACATTTTAAATAAGTGTATCTCTTTTATATAATGAAATATATAAGTGCATATGTTTATGTAAGTGGATTGTATTCATTATTTTATTGATATTTTCCTTATCTTTACTATTATTTGTCCTACTTTATCCTTCATGGCTTTAGAGAGAAAAGTTAAATTCTTTTAGTCTTATTTTTTGTCTATCTTTTCCTCTTTGTAGTTCCCACAGTTAATGCAGTTATCGCTTTATACATTTTGAAATTTGCTATTTCATACATGAAGTTTTATGAGAGCTAGTCCTATGTTATAGCTTTTTCCTTTTACATCATGTTTCTCATAAAATGCCTGTCTTTAAAGTTGAATATTTGCATAATTAAATATTATAAACTTTTGCATAAATATATTAAATATTACCAAGAATCCAATGTATCTATATTGTGGTAGCTTAAAAATACAGTTCCTAAAATATATTATAGTAAAGCAGGATCAACAATGTTATTTAAAACCTTCCTTGCTAATTTTTCCTCCATATTTGAATATTAAAAGTATATTAGAGTTTGAGAAATCACTGCACAGTCTGTTTTACATTTACCAGTTAGGTCCCACATAACTTCTCTGTGCGTCTACACTTTCCTACACTTCAGTACACACCTCCAAAGTATGCTATCGCCTTATTAAAAAAGTGTATTTGATTTCAAGATGTCACTTCTGATTGTTATACATTGACAAAAAAAATTGAAATCTCACTTTCTCTGTATTTCTAAGGTAGAAGTTTACTAAAGAAACACAAACATAAATTTTTATCTTAAAATACCCTGTATCAACTTAGTTTTCTTTAGAAAACTTAATTTTCTCCCATAACCTCTCTAGATTATTCTATTTTACTGAGGAAAAAGTAAATCCTTATTTATATCGGCTTTTTCATTTGAGTTACATGCTTTTTGGGTGTATGTGTTGTTGGCGGGGCAAGTTTTATTTGTCAAAGAAGTTTTGGAAATGTTATATTTCTCATAGCTTTTATGCCCATTCCTGAAGACTTAAGGTGGACATTAATTAGCATATTTAAGATTAAAGGAAATCTATTTTACTGTCTTTGCAACATTTAACAAATCATTTTGTCAATATATATTTTTTATTATCCAAGGAATAAACTGGTAATGCTACTCTAGATACATGGATTTTAAAAGCAGGCTCAGGAAGGGTAGATAGTATCTTGAAGCCAATAAAACATTAATCTTGATTTTAAACTCAAATAAACAGAAATGTCCCAAGGGGCAAGCTCCTTCTGTGGTCACTGTTGTGTGTTCCCCTACGGTGCTCCTGCTAAACCGCGTGTTATAATGAAATGCGGGCACATTGGCATTTTTGCATTTTCCACCTTATACTTTGTGCACTGCTGGAAATACAAGCTTTCTCTTTTTGCGGTTCAAGTGATCAATACATTTGATCTTATGTCTTTTATTTCACTAGCACCATTTGAGGTAGAGTATTCCTATCATTTATGAAATTGTCTATACCACTAAGCCTTAATTGTCAACATAAAAACAACTGTTGTGGTAAACTGAGCAGAGGACTTAGAATTAGAAAACAGAGGCTTAACCTCCGGCTCCTGCACTGCTAAAGTATGTGATGTCTGGAAAGTCATTTCAATTACCTGACTCTGCTTCCTAAAATGTGAAATGGAGGTAATCATATGCATAAGCCCATTTTTTACAGATTTAATTGTATGACTTTTTTAAGGAGGAAAGTGCTACTGTTAATGTCATTTTGCTTTCTGAATTTAATTAAATATATCCTGTTAAATATATGGAGGTTATAAAAAGTTTTAGTTGCTCATATCAACATTTTGCCCTTCTGTAGAATTAAATCTATTAATATTTTGCAAAAATATTTCTAAAGAAATCTAGCTCTGCAATTAGAACTTGCTTTTTGAGTAGGATAAGATTAGTGTCACAGAATGAAAATCTACCAGTTTGAAAGGTGTTTGATATAGGCTTGCTTCCCAGCGTCCGACATCCACCCTGTTATTGCTGAGGAAACGGAAGGCTAGAGAAGCTAGATGACTTACCAAGTGAGTAACAGACCTGGACATTGAATCCAGAGGCCCCTAATTTGCTACTTTATCACATTTTCTTGTAAGCAACCATCTTAATTATTCACAGGAGTAGGAGATATAACAGCTTTTCTGCTCAAAAGTCTCTCATCATCTGCCAAGTAGACTGAAATGCTAATACAGATGGTCCCCGACCTATGATGGTTTGACTTAGGATTTTTAGAATTTACCTTGGGTTTATTGGGATGTAAACTCATCATCAGTCGAGAAGCATCTGGACATACAAAGGTTTGACTTACGATTTTTTACCTTTGCAGTGGGTTTATTGGAGTAGTAAATACATTTTTAACTTAGAATATTTTCAGCTTGCAATATGTTTATTGGGATCTGACCCATCCTAAGTCAAGGAACATCTGTACTAGAAAACTCAAACGTTTTGTAGTCTGCATATATTCCTTAATAAAATTCAAATATCTTTGGAGAATAATACCTTAGTGAATATTCATTTATATCAAATTGTTTTCTAATGGTACTAGTCAGCCAAGGAAAGCAAGATAACAAGAAAATGAGACAAAACATTATATTTGGTAAGTGAAAGCTGTTGGCGTTAAGATTCATTTCTTTGCTGAAAATTCTAAATATTTCTGGATAAAATCAAACTCCTTACTAGAGCACCCAGAGCCCTTCAGAAGCTAGTAATTCTCTGGCATCATTGTTTCCCATGTTCTCATTCACTCTTAAATTCTAGGTGTACTAAATACTTGATACTTCCTAAACATGGTATATCTCATCAAATCTATGTGACTTTTTGATTATTGTGAATACAGATTGTTTGATTATTTTTCCTTATCATGCCAATTTCATTATTTTGGAAGTCAAATTCAGGTTCATTGCCCCTATAAAGTCTTTCTTAATCAATATCTTAACGCTTTAGATAAAGTTAGATATCTTCTTCCTTGGCAATAACTTCTTTGTATTTAACTGTTTTGCATCTTAGTTTCCTCATTGGTAAAATGGGGATATCAATAGCACCTACTAAGAGTGTTGTAAGGATTAATACACATATGTAAAATGTTTAGAAGGGTTCCTGGCAAATAAACATTGTTATAATTTTTATTATTGCACACATTAATTACATGTCTGTCTTTTCCACTAGATTATGAAATACTTTAGGGAAAAGAATGTTAGAAACATTGTATCCCAGTAATGTAATTATTATTTTTTAAAATACACCTGGTGCCTATCATAATGTCTGGTATAGAGCAGGCAATAATAATGTTCTTTCACTGATTAGACAGGTGAATTCCATTGGGAGAATGAATGTGCTTTCTGTCTGTGAGAGTCTCTGTAGTGCCATCAGGGCACTGTGAGACCAACATGAGTTTGTGTATGTTTGCCTTTAATGCAAAAGTTGCCATAAAATAACACTAAATGGCAAAATGTGATTCCATCAGATATAAGTTTCACAGCTTTACAATTTTTCTCAGCAACAGTCCTCTCTGTAAATATGTTTTGCTGGCCTCATTGAATAACTTATTTTTTTATTTTTATCAAACTTATAAAGAATATAATAGGTAGAAAAAGCAGATGGCATAAGATTTGAATC
The DNA here is from genome assembly GCA_963575035.1 of Avahi laniger. Lineage (NCBI taxonomy): Eukaryota > Metazoa > Chordata > Mammalia > Primates > Indriidae > Avahi > Avahi laniger. The sequence continues at coordinate 56,188 of CAUYSK010119500.1, forward strand.
ATTTTCCATAAGTATTTGAGTCTCCAAGAAGTTAATAATAAATTATACTAATGATAATGACTGAAACTTAATATTTATGGAAAGTTTACACAAATGTAGATAATAGCACAATTCTTGATGTGGTTTCATTGCTCTGAAATGGCAGTTTTCAATAAATATTGAAATTAAGTGATAATCACTAGCATTATGTATTATTTATCAGCATGCAGATTGCCATGAATAGGGATGCCCTTTAACACATTAACTTCCCTTCAAAGAGCTTAGAGAAAAGACCTAATTCAAAATTCAGTATTATTTTTCATACCTTTTTCATTCTTCATTACTTATTGTAGAAATGTATACATACTCTTGGGGTAGTACGGGAGTTCATTTTTACCCAGTCATGTCTAAAATAGCTCTGAGCTAAAAATATTCTCCCTGGTACCCAATGCAAATAAACCTACCATGCAATTTTCATGGTTTATTTTTTGAAACTTTTGTAAAACTGAAGCTCTAAAATATTTGGGATCTTATAGTAGTAAAAATAGTAGGAACATTCTGTTTCATATACTAGCATAAAATATTCACCAAAAACATGACTTTCTGTCTCTGGAAACACTTGCTTAGTTTTATTGCCTGAGAGAAAGATAAATGTTTTTAAAAGAGAACACAGAATGTCTTCAGTATTTTAATAACAATTTGAATATTTACTTTGAAATATATTTGAGAAGTTTGTGGAATAAATCCTATAACTAGAATATAGTTCTGGGTATTAAAAAGTCATTTGCAAAGAGCAAGGAGATTGGTCTGATAAACACAACAATAAGAATCTTGGGGACTACTAGAAGATTCCATTTTACACATATTTGAGAATGAAACTATAGATATTTGAAGCTGGATTTTTGGCAAAGAAAATATTTTTAATGAATTACTTTACTGGAGCTTAAATATGGATTATCTTTTTGTCTTGAGCACCTATTTTCTGAGATGTTGGTGGTAAGGATGTTGGTTGTAAATTCCAATCTCAGCAGTCATTTCTGGACAAAGAAAAGGAGAGCAAAGATGGAGACACCTGACTCTCAAAGAATGGTCCAGTTGTGGGATTGTAGGCTGTATCCATGACATATAGGAAGGAAGGTCCTCTCTTTCCTTATACCACTTATTGGGATAAGTCAGCTACAATAATTCTATTAGCTACTTGGTATTCTTTGGTTATAACTATATTTTAAATATACCTGGTTTATAAGAACATAACCCTGTGTGCCATACCATAGTTCTTTCTTCAGAAGCAAAATGGGATTTTATTATGGCCATACAATTATTTTAGATTTTCAGATACCTCTTAGATGTCTGCACTGCCCAGAAACTTCCATGATTATAACGTACTCCATAAAAACTACTGTAGATGATCCCTCAGAACAGAGAAATTTACTGAGATTAAACAAAAGTATATTGATGTTAATTTTAGTTTTTTCCTTCAGAAATTCTGAATGCTGTTTTTAGATTCATGAAAGTGGAATGTACATAAGCTGCCTCAGTGTGACACTTTTCTTTAGTGAGACAAATTATTTGAGGTACTATGTACTGCTCAGAATTTTCATCAAGATGGTTTTAAATCTAATTGGAATGCTTTTCTTTGATGCTCCTCCCAGCTGAAGTTAGAAAACATTCATGGACTATTATCAAGGTTTCACTGGGGAAATTTTGAATTATATGACAAACTGGGAGATGCTACCTTGTGAAATTGTTTAGAAGCAATGAAGGAACTCCCTGGATTAACTATACCAGAGTGAAATAAATGTCCCTATTCATTTTCTTTCACAAAATAGTTGTTCTTTGAATGATCAACCATCCATAACAATGATGAACCCAGAGAATGCTTATTTTACCTGACATTGATTATAGTTGAGTTCAAAGTTAAATAGACACCTTATTTTGTTTTGATTTGTTTTCTTTTTGAACAAAAAATTCAGCTTTACCCAAGGGAATGGTAAGGCTGTTTTATACTGAATTTCAATTTTAATCCCGTGCAGGTCTTGATATGTTTTAACTAGGGTGAATCTTAACATTTTTCTTACTTAAAAGCATCAATAAAATGCATTTTAAGATTAGATACTTGTGCCTCATAAGGTTTTCATGCATGAAGGCTGGTCAACACAGCAGGAGCGTAATCCTCATTATTGGTACTAGTTCAGGTCCATTACATTAACTGGCCTCTTCACAAAGCACTCTATTTTTTGCTTACACATTGAATAGTAAATGGAGGTTAGATAAAGTTTTATCTAGTGAAGCAAAAGATATGGCCATTTCCAGTGTTTTTCTTTTACCTTTCTTTTGAGTTTTAGGATAAACGTGCCAGAAAAGTGTTATTTTTCCCTTCTGAAAACTGAAAAGAAATGAGGTAATAACTCGTCCAAGGTAATGAGTGCCAGAACTTACACTTACATCCTGCCCAACTGTGTCTCTCACTCACTCTTTCTTCTTTCCTTCCTTTATTCCCTCTTCTCGATGCCTTTATTAAATACCTACCGTGTGTTAGGTGCTTTGATCGTTCCAGGGTTTTGAAAATTTGGCATTTGCCTTTGCACTCAATTTGCTCAAAGGAATCAATATTCAAATATAAACAATAAACTAGAATGGAGGATGATAATCAACATGGAATTACGCACAGGATCCCTTGCAAATAGGAATAAATAGTTAACATTTTGGGTGACTGGGGTAGGAGAGTTAGGGAAAACTGCATATAGAAGCCTCTTTGCCACTTAAAAACAGGAGTAATAGTTTGTTCAGGCAGGAAAAAACAGAGAAGGTGGGTAAGGACATTCAAGACAAAGGGATTTCAGAAGCAAAGTCATAGAGGCATGAGTTAGGTTGTATTTTTAGAATAGCACAATTGGTGCTAATGCAGTATAGTTGGAGTATAGGAAAGAATGGAAGGAGATAGGCTGGGCAGTGTGGACACAGCTAAGTCATGAAGATCATGACCATCATGTACAGCAAACAGATGAGTGTTTGAATTATAACTGCACAATGTCTTCACAGATGGTGTCATGGGGTGGAACTCTGGGCTCAGAGTAAGTGCATGCACACACATATGGGTGAGTTTTTCTGCTTTAAGTTGAATTTGAATATTATTAATTGGAGCATTCATTCTTTATGTTGGACAGTCCCTCACACTTCCAATTATATCTGGGCCCCAATAACACATTTACATTACAAGTTTTCCCCTTGTATGTATTTAAGACCTCTGTTTATCAAATGTTTATCTTATCACAATTCTCAATTGCCAAGACATGGAATCAATCTAAGTGTCCTTCAATTCCTGACTGAATAAAGAAAATGTGGTATATATATACCATGGAGTAGTACTCAGCCATAAGAAAAGACAATACCTTTTACAACAATCTGGATGAAACTGGAGATCATATTCCTAAGTGAAGTCTCTCAAGAATAGAGAAATAAACATCACATGTTCTCACTATTAAATTGGAACTAACCAATGAGCACACATGTGCACAGAGGGAAGTAAAACTCAGTGGAAAATCAACCGGGGGGGGAGGGGCAGATGTGGGGGTCAAAAATCTACCTAATAGATATAACGAATGCTATTTGGGCGACGGGCACAGCTATAGCCAGGGCTCAAGCATTACAAAGCAATACATGTAACCTAAAACAATTGTACCTCCTTAATATTTTGAAATAAACAAAAAAGGAATGAAATAATGTTTTCGCAGTAAGGTGGAGTGAACTGGAGACCTTTATCCTAAGTGAAGTATCTCAAGAATGGGAAACAAAACACCATATGTTCTCATTAATAAGTGGGAACTAATAGATGGGTACACATGGGCACAAGGCAATATAAAGAACAACAGAAACCAAGGAGGGGGAAGTGAGCAAGTGCGAAGGCGGGTGTGGGATAGTAACTTACCTATTGGGTACAATGAACACTATTCTGATGATGGGCACACCAAAAGCCTTGACTTAAGCATATATAAGAGATCCATGTAATAAAAACAGTTATACCCCTTAATTAATATTTTGAAATAAAAAAAAGAAAAAAAGAAAATAGTAAGCAAATTAAAATATATTTATTACTCATTAAGGGGAAGTAGATCATCATAAAGGTCTTCATCCTTATGACTTCATGTTGGGTTGGCTACAGAGAGGAGGAAGAGAAGAGTGTGGTTTGTCTCAGGGGTGGCAGAGACAGAAGAAAATCTGTGTATAAGTGGACCCAAGCAGCTCAAACCTGTGTTATTTAAGGGTCAATTGCATTCTCAAAAATTGCTAATAAAGTAGTGTTTTCATCACAAAAAAAATGATAAGTATGCAATGTAATGCATGTTAGTCAGCTCAATTTAGCTATTCCATCATGTATACATATTTTGAAGCAATGTGCTATACATAATAAATCTATATAATTTTTAATTATCAATTAAAATTAATACATAATTTAATTAATTTAAAGAACAGTGTGAAAACTCATAGACAATGTAAGGCTCTATCATGGTGGAATGAAATTAAGAATCTTCCTTGCCTTATTATAATGTCAACCTCTATTAGAAGAGGAGAGAGAAAAGTCTGCTCTCATTTTTGTCTGATTTTTTTCTTTCCCCTTCCATTCTCTTAGGGAGACTAGAATATAGGTAGCATCTTTTTAAAAACATATTCTTCTTAAATAAAAATCATTGTTTCTCTAATGCAAGCTACTATAATTAAACTATTGTAAACAGAACTGTAGGACTTGTAGACAATAGGTATGAATATGTTGCTTTTCTCAAGAGCACAATCATTAAAAATAACTGTGTTGGTCTTGGAAGAGAGTAGAGTAAAATGGAAAAGACTTTTACATTTCTTCTCATATGTAAAACGTTGGCATTTATGACATTTTCAATGGACCAAAAAATCCCTTAGTTACTCACTTTACCTAATTTTATTGTTCTATGGTCTCACTCAAACTATTATATTCAGATTCATTTTCCACATAGCCAAAAATGGCCATTAAAATTTTAGAAGTTTCAGAATATCAGATCCAACTATAAAGTACAAATATTTATCAGCCATTGAGATATTTTAAAAAATAATTTCCCTTAAGATTTGACAGAAATTCTCAAAATAAAATGGCAATTTAAAAAAAGTTTCACTTAAACCACCTTCAAAAGTCATTACTTTGAATGGGGCAAACATATATGAGCTAAGAGCTTATTGCAAATGGAATTCACATTGTACCAGACTATTGGACCTATGATTTCTTCATAGTCAAGATGACAGTTATGCTATTTCTGAGAAAAATAAAAACAAGACCCCTCCTCCAGAAAGAAAAAAACAAAACAAAGAAAAAAAGGCAAATTAAGAAAACTGTCCTGTAATGTCACCCTCCAATTAAGCAAATAAACAGAAAAAGTAGTGTTAAATATCTAGGATGTAGATTACAGATGCTGACAGTTAATAAGAACTGTCATACTCTCTGAACAATGTGGAAAGAAAATTGTAGACATGAGTGCTTTTCAAGAGAAAACACTATAGTCAGTGTACAAGTCTATAAAAATGTAAGGAAGGAGTATTGGTTTGATCCAAGTTAGACTCCAAAACCAATTTACTAAATGGTTTAATTCTTTTTATGACTAACTTCATAAAAAATACAATTTTTAAAATTTCTGCATATTTAAATTAGTCTCAGCCCTTTCTATTACATTTATTCTAACATAAAGTAACATCAGCCAGCATTTACTTGATTTTCTAGTTCTTTTACATTGCTGATTAAAAATCTAATATTATATTTCTTTTTTTCCCTCTCTTTTCATACTCCCTTAAAAATTCCCAGCAAACATTTTTTTCTCCTTGGTGTTCTAATAGTGTATTTTGCAAAACCAGTGAATACGGCTGCTCATTTATTTTTCAGATCGCTCTGATGCAGGAATGTTTCAAAGGGATAAATTACAGGCAGAATTCTAATTTAACTATTTGCAAAGTACTACTCTTTTGCCAAAACTGATTGAACTTCAAAGCTTCCCTAAAACATCATACATAATTTATTTTAGGGGAAGAAAACAATAAAATCCAGGACTAGGGCTGGAACAATGGTATTTTAAATAAGCCACAGTGACAAGCAAAGTATTTGCTTGAAGATGAATACACTTTTTATAAGTCAAACTATTTTTAAAAAATTTATAAATCTAGTAATATTGGAGAATTAATGACTACAAGAACTTGTAGAGTTTAGAAAAAAGCAAATAATGAATGCAGTATGATTGACTCTCTCTTTTTAAAAATTAGTTACATTCCAATCACAGATTTTTAATTGTTCTTTGACTTACATACCACAATGGGTTGATTAACAATTCTCAAATCAAGGTTGCATAATGTCCATTTGTGTTCAATAATTCAGCAATTTGCCTGGGAGATATAATTGAACCCAGTGGTCTGGTCCACATTCAGTGACTGCTTAAAGCACTAGAACCCTTTGTGCCCAAATATACCCAAATTTCTTAATGAAGAGTCAGCAAGATTCTACAAAGACGCTTATTGCTACACTTTCTAGATGAAAAGAAAACCTTGTATGTTAATGAGAAAAGAGAGCCATTTAGTATTGTCCAGAAAAATTTATATATGAAATGTTGAAAAATGAGTTTAGAATACACACACATAGTAATGGATATAATCTTCATCACATGTAACTATCATCCAACAACACCAAGGTAAAATTTCTTGGAAGTTCTAGACTCAACACATGCTATAAACGCTCATTAAAAAGTAATTTTCCTGATTAAAACAGAGTTATTTTCAGACAATTCTTCACTCGATTTGGCAAAATTAGCACCAGAATAAAAAAGTGAGTATGAATTTAATCTATGCAATTTCACAGTTTTAGCACATTTGGTTGAATCTGCCACATTCAAAAGGGTTAATGTGAAGAAAAAATATAATTTAGAAAGAAAGTTCTAGGTGCCCAACAAAGGCAAGGTTTGAGAGTTCTGTTTTTAAAAGGCACTTGATTGTGCTAATTCATAAAGGCCACTTGTTGTCTATGTCTTTCATTTTATTTAATTTGTGTGGCCTTATATTTTTAAGACATATATTGAATATTTCAAAATACTATGCATTAAATTACTTGCATATTTACATAAATATTGATTTTTGAAATAAATATAACTTCACATGAAACTCTCTAAATATATCTTAAAGAAATACAGAAATTCTATTAATATTTTGTCCTAAAGAGATAATTTTGAAAATTGACCTCAAAATGAATTTCTGTAAAATAATCCCTATTTTGTCACCAATTTACATTAAACAATGAATGTGTTAACATTCCTTTGTGGTCTTTTAGTTAATATACAATTTATTCATCTATAGCCAAAAAAAGAAATATGTGTCCTGTGTGAGGTAGAGACTACCCCAGTTGACCCAAAATCCATTCTCCTCTTATTCTTGAGCAGATAGGTAAACTATGTATCCCAGCCACTCTTAAAGTTAAGTATATTCAAGTGACAATATTTTCCCCAGTGCAGGGGGTTGAAAGTGATACTTACTACTCCTGGACTTGGGCCTTAAGACAGTGTTATATCTCCTCTGCTCTCTCTCCTTCTTTCTGTCTGGAATCCATGTTAATGTAGCTTTGGCTATGCAGATGATAATTCCCTAAACGATGGCACCACACAATGGAAGGAAACCTGATTCCTGAATGACTTCATAAGCTGAGTCACACACAGACCTAACTGTTCAATCTGTTACTTCAGATTGTAACTCAAGACATACATATTCTCTTCTTTAGGCAAATGAATTGATGTTGCATCTCCTTGTTAAAGTACAACCTCAGATAATACAACCATGAAAGAGGTATATCCAGCCTATGATATTCCTGGAGCTCTCAGAGGCAATCTTTTCAGTGTGGTTGTGCAATATTTTGGAACATTTGTTTCTATCTTTGAAACTTCAGCTGTAAGATAATCCAAATGTTCTTTATAGAATTTTAAATTTCTAAATTGTACAATCTAAGTTTTGCAAATTTCTGCCTAAGCAAAGAAAAACAAACAAAACAAAACAAAATCCTCAGAGCCTCTTTGGAAGCCTCCATGGAAGGGAAGTGGTTCTACAGTTTGGGAAGAGTAGGTTGCTGCTAGGAAGACAGAGATTCTCTTAAGTTCTAGAATAAGAAAACAAAACAAAACAAAACAATAAAACCAAACCAAACAAAACAAAAAAACTGTTGGGCAGGAAAGAGTCAGCTCAGTAGACTTGGTTTACTCAAACATTCCTAAAAGGTCTTAATTTCATGACTGGCTTTTGGCCAGTTCTAGGGAATTGAGCTCATGAAATTGAGACTTTGAATCCGTTATGCTGGTTTGTCTAGACAGTTCATGCAAACAATGGGATTTGCGGTGGATAGTTGCTCTCCTCCTGGGGTCTGTAGCTTTAGTGACTTAAGTCAGTCATACAGGCACTATGTACATAGGCTTAGAGGAGCTTCCTTGGTAGGCAACACCTTACATATGTCCCAATTTGTTGGAGGAATTGTGTCCTGTGAAATTATTGGGAAGGGACTCTAGGACACTTGCACCCAGTTTCCTTCACACTATAAGGCATCCAGGTGCCTTTCCCCTTGGCTCATGTTGCTTTGTATCCTCTTGCTGGAAAAACAAACAAACAAACAAAAAGAAAAACCAACTACAATTATAAGGACTTTTGAATCTTAGGTGTCCTTCTAGTAAGACACTAAGTCTGGATGTGGTCTAACACAGCTATTCTTCTGGGAATTTGTTTTGACACAGTGATTAGGTTACTGATGCAATTTCCCTCTTTGAATTGGTTGCTAAAAAGGCTAAATTCCACTACAAGGCTATAGTAACAAAAACAACATGGCACTGGCATAAGAACAGAGACAAACACCAATGGAACAGAACTGAGAACCCAGATAAAAACCATCCTCACACAGCCATCTAATCTTTGACAAAGCAGACAAAACACATACTGGGGAAAAGAATCCCTATTCAATAAATGGTGCTGGGAAAATTGGATAGCTACATATAGAAGACTGAAACAGGATCCACACCTCTCACTTCTCACAAAAATCACTCACGGTGATAACAGATGTAAACCTAAGGCATGAAACCATAAGAATTCTAGAAGAAAATGTTGGAAAAACTCTTACAGACATCGGCCTAGGCAAAGAATTTATGAAGAAGACCCCAAAGGCAATCATAACAACAACAAAAATAAATAAATGAGACCTGATCAAATTAAAAAGCTTCTGCATAGCCAAGGAAACTATGACAAGAGCAAACAGACAACCTACAAAATGGAAGAAAATATTCGCGTGCTACATATCCAATAAAGGGTTGATAACAAGAATCTATATAGAACTCAGGAAAATCAGCAAGAGAAAATCAAACAATCCCATTAAAAAGTGGGCAAAGGACATAAACAGAAACTTTTCAAAAGAAGACAGACTAATGGCCAACAAACATGAAAAATTACTCAACATCTCTAATCATCAGGGAAATGCAAATCAAAACCACAATGAGATATCACTTAACTCCAGTGAGAATGGCTTTTATCAAGAATTTCCATATGTGCACTTATGTGTTGATCAGTTAATACCAATTTGATGGTGAGTACATGTGGTGCTTATTTTTCCATTCTTGGGATATTTCAATTAGTAGAATGCATTCCAGCTCTATCCAGAAATATACAAGAAGTGCTATATCACCATTGTTTCTTAAAGCTCAATAGTACTCCCATCAAATTGGTATTAAGTGATCAACACATAAGTGCACATATGAGAATAACATCTATTGGATGTTGGGCAGGGGGAAGGGGGGGCGGGGGAGGAGGGAGAGGAGACGGGTATATGCAAACACAAAGAGTGCAATGCGCACCACCCGAAGGATGGACATATTTGAAACTCGGACTTGGCGGGGGGGCAAGAGCAACATACATAACCTAAACATCTGTACCCCCATAATATGCTGAAATAAAAAAAAAAAAGAATTTCCAAAACAACAAATGTTGATGTGGACGCAGAGAGATGGGAACACTCATACACTGCTGATGGGACTGCAAACTAGTACAATCTCTGTGGAAAGTAATATGGAGATACCTCAAAGAACTAAAGGTAGAACCACCATTTGATCCAGTAATCCCATTACTGGGCATCTACCCAAAGGAAAAGAAGTCATTTAATCAAAAGGACATCTGCACTAAAATGTTTATTGCAGCACGATTCACAATTGCAAAGATGTGGAAACAACCCAAGTGCCCATCGATACATGAGTAGATTAATAAAATGTGGTATATGTATACCATGGGGTACTACTGAGCCATAAAAAATTATGAACTACCCATCATGTTATCCTGGATGGAGCTGGAGCCCAATATTCTAAGTGAAGTATCACAAGAATGGAAAAACAAACACCACATGTATTCACCATTAAACTGATACTAATTGATCAACACTTAGGTGCAGATAGCGGAAGTAACATTCACAGGGTGTTGGGCCGGTGGTGGGGGAGGGGATGGGTAAATTCACACCTAACAGATGTGGTGTGGTGTGCACTGTCTGGAGGATGGGCATGCCTGTAGCTCTGACTTGGGCGGTGCAAAGGCAACTTATGTCACCCAAGTGTTTGTGCGTTTGTACTCCTGTAATACTCTGACATATAAATAGATAGATAGATAGATAGATAGATAAATAAATAAATAAATAAATAAATAAATTCCAAAAGTATAGGCTGCTTTCAGCAAGAATCCCGGACTGTCTTTCATTATTGGCCTAAACTATTCTCAGAGAGAGTATGCAAGAGCTAGTGTTTTGTAGTCTTCAGACGCAAGAGGTTACACTAGTATAGATGAAACAAGCTTATAAATGAAACACTGCCTTAGTAGCCCTTTAGTGATCCTGGAGGAATTAGAGCAGCTAGTTGGGTAAACAATCCAAATGGCAGGTTTACAAGTACTCTGTTTACAAGTACTCTGTAACTCTAATCAACACAACTCCAAGCAACATAGCCCCACAATTAGATAAGAAGTCAGAGTAAACTCATATTAAAGTTACTGATTATTTAGTTGATGAATCATACTTTTGAACGCCACAGAGGGACCAGGAATTATCCTCTGTAGTGCGCCCATAAAGATATGTATGTATGTATACTTTCTTTAAAATGATAAATAATTACAATAAATAAAGTAAAATAAATGCTAGCCAACAATTATTTTCAAGGCATTATGCTCTGGGGGAGATATATCTCATACATAAATATTAAAATTTCTGCCACTAGAAAATGGAAATGTGATATATACAAAAACATCTATGACATAAAACTGAGTATAATAATAGTAAAACACAGGAATAAAAAGCTAAATATTAAAATATATTTTTAATAAAGCTTATTTAAGTTATGAAAATATCATAGAAGAAATTTCAGCAAATCTACCCTGTTCACTTTGATCCATAGATTTCTAGATTTTTCGTCCACAAATTTAGCCTCTGAAATTTAGCTAAATTCTCCTTTTTCTGCATATGAATAAAACCTAACAATACTAGGCTATAGCATATTAATGCATTCATATAAAACATTTTGTTATGTTGAAATTTACAAGCAATTATTTCTTAAAAACATACACACTGAAGCCTTATATTCTAGGAGCGATGTAAAACCTGTGGAAGATAGAAAAATGAGCAAAATTTTCTTATTCTCCTTCAGAAGTTTGCTTCTAGAAGGTACAAATAACTGTCTTGCAATGAAATATGCTTAGTGTTGGAAATGAAGTGAGGAAATTAATTAAATTCAAGACATGCTGGAAAAATTTTTAAATGCTATAGGCTAAAAAAACAGGTTAAAAATGTTTTTGAGTCTGTAACTTATAACTGAATTACTGATTTCTGAGAGGTATTTTATTTGAGTGGTTCAGACAGAAGTCATACTGCGAAAGATTACAGTGAAAGGGTGGTGGGGATGTATCAAATACAAATTAGAGTTCAAGAAATTTGGTGATAAAGAGATAAAATCATGAGATTCTTGCTTGTAAGGGAATTTGAGGTCAAGAGAAGGCTATTTTCATATTTGGATAAATTTGAATCTGCTTATGCACAGAGAATGAGCCAATGGAAGCAAAAGATTAAAGATGAAAAATCTCACATGGGGGCCGGGCGCGATGGCTCACGCCTATAATCCTAGCACTCTGGGAGGCCGAAGCGGGCGGATTGTTTGAGCTCAGGAGTTC
>CAUYSK010119503.1:0-60853 GCA_963575035.1 Avahi laniger
GTCTCACTGTGTTGCCCTCGCTAGAGTGCCGTGGCATCATCCTAGCTCACGGCAACTTCAAACTCCTGGGCTCAAGTGATCCTCCTGCCTCAGCCTCCCGAGTAGCTGGGACTATAGGCATGCACCACCATGCCTGGCTAAGTTTTACTATATATATTTTTAGTTGTCCAGCTAATTTCTGTCTACTTTTTTAGTAGAGACGAGGTCTCACTCTTGTTCAGGCTGGTCTCGAACTCCTGAGCTCAAACAGTCCACCCGCCTCGGCCTCCCAGAGTGCTGGGATTACAGGCGTGAGCCACCGCGCCCGGCCTGGGAAGGTAATTTTTAAAAACAGAATTTCAGAAGCACAAACTGTAAGGCTAAAGAAAAAGGACAAATTTGTTTGTTTGTTTGTTTTTTGATACAGGGTCTCACTATATCACCCTGGCTGGTCTCAAACTCCTGGGCTCAAGCGATCCTCCCGCCTCAGCCTCCCAAGTGGCTGGGGTTACAGGCACGCGCCACCACACCCAGATGGGTAAATTTGTTTGTATCAAAATTCAGTTTCTTTTTTAACAAAGGGCACCATGGACAAAGTTAACAGTGAGACTCAATAAAAAGAGAAGAGAGACTTATGATGTCTGAAATCGCTGAGGAACTCCCGTCAATCAGAGAGCAGATGACAGACAACACAAAGACGGTGAGCAACGGGAACAGGCGATTTGAGAGGAGGACACCCAGGAGGTGCGAGATGATTCACTCAACTTTCCTAGTTATCAGGAAATGCAGAAAACGAACCGATGCACCGAGTGTTCCAGGACGCTTAGCGGGGGCGGCAGTGAGAAATGGAAACAAACAAACGTGTAAATAAAACGCCAGGAGGCCCGCATGAGCCCACGTGGCTGGCTGGCCAGGGACGCTACCTCGGCCTCAGAGCAGGGCCCTGAACGAGGACAGGACGAAGAACCCGGTTCTGTGCTGTGGTTTGTCCCCACCAAACTGTGTTGAAATTTGATCCCCAGTGTGGGAGGGACCGAGCGACGAAGACATCCACCAACAGACAAGTGGATGAACGGAGAGAGGCTGGGTGGGCGCACCTGTGGTGTCCACCTGGGGCAGGAGGCGCAAGAATATGGGTCGGGCATAGGGTGCCAGCACCTTCTGCAGCTCCTGGTACATCACGTTGGGCTCCAGCTGGCTGTGGGGGTCTGCGATGGCTGCCATCCCTGCTTTACCCTCCACTCCTGCAGACAGAGGCTCAGCTGAGAACACCCCGCCCCCAGCAGCAGCACCAGACATACCCCTAAACAGAAGCCCCTGCCTGCTCTCTGATCTCTGGTCCTCCCCCACCTGGGATAACATTTGCCAAAACAGCAAACATTTTATGCAGTTCCTGCTTTGTTCCCTGCGGCCCTTAGACAGGGTTGCTTTCATGATCCCATTTCCTGGATGACAAAACCAAGGTTCAACATCACTCATGTGACCTGATTTCAGATCCCATGCTTCCAGCCAGGCTGCCACGTGCCGCTGTCCAGGTTGTGCACTGCCCAAAAGCACCTGTACCTCCTAGCCCCTTCTGGCTGTGCTGCCTTGGGGCTGCCATACTCCAGAACAAGTCCTGCAACCCCAGCTTGCCTGGCACGGCCACCCCGTACACGGCCACATCTGTCTGGCCCAGCAGGCGGCTCAGCACGCTCTCCACCTCGGTGGTAGAGACATTCTCCCCGCGCCAGCGGAAGGTGTCGCCGCCACGGTCCCGGAAGTACATATAGCCAAGTTCATCCATCACCAGCACATCGCCTGGCAGAGGGGAAAAGAGGAGGTGGATGGTGGCCCCCCACCCTCACAGCCAGCCCCCGGGGTCTTGTGGGCTGTGCACCTGAGAGGTAGGCGCTGTCGCCCTTGCGGAAGACACCGTGGGCGATCTTTTCGTTGGTGGCGCTCTCGCTCACGTAGCCATCGAAGCGGCGCAGCGGGTCCTGCTGGTTGATCTGGCCCACAAGGAGGCCGGGCTCCCCTGGGGTGGAGGCCGCACTCAGGCTGTGCTGGGAGGGAAGGAGGTGGGGACCCCAGCCCCCCGGGGAAGCAGGCGGGGGCCCTGCTCACCAGCCTGGCACGGGACGCAGAGGCCCCGGGCGTCCCGCAGCAGCTCCATCGTGTCCTCGTTGACCTTCACCAGCCCGATGGGGTACACGTGGGGCAGGATGCGGCTGTTGAAGCCGCAGGAGCCAACCTGCGGCGGGAAGAACGGAGTCTGCACGGAGCCTGCAGCGGCGTGGGGTCCTCCTCACGACTCTGCCTCCCCTGCCCCAGAGCTTGGTGTCAGTGTCCCTAGAGTCACTCTTGGCTGTGACACTGGGTGACCTGCAAAGGGGGTGGTGAGTGCAGGGTCCCCACCCCCGCCCCCTCCCGCCTTCCCAGCCTTCCTTGCAGTCTCAGGAGGAGACCTGCAGCTGGCCACCACTTCCTGGCCCACGAAACCCTCCGTGCTGGCAGGAAGTGGCTGCCTGGTGTCCCCGGAGCCACGTGGGACACGGGCACTGTTCCTGCCTGCCGCCCGCCGCCCTGCCTGGTGTGGTTCCACGAGTGGAAATGCTCGTTCGACGCGTCTGTGCGCGCACGCTGCTGAGTGTGCTTGGCCGCCAGGGCGTCGTCGGAGGGGCGGCTTTCCAGCAGATAATCCCAGTGGGGACCGTGCATTGTTCTTGGCACTGCGGGCCCAGCCCACGCGGCACTTGCTTTATTTGTGATCATGATTTGCTCCTGGTGGTGGGGGGAGGGGTTTGGGAAGCGAGAGGAGAGTCGCACAGGGCGGAAGGCGACACCGCGGTAAGTCGCTGTCAATCACGGAAGCATCCGCCCTGCACACTGAGCCCCAGACGTCGCATGATTCAATATGCACAATGAGTTGCTAGCCGTGTTCCCAGGTGAGGAAACCGAGGTCCAAGGAATCTGAGTGACTAGCCCAGCACAGGAGTGGTGCCCCGACCCGGGCCCCAGGTCCCCCAGCACTGCTTCCCCGTCCCTCACGGCGCGCACGTGTCCAGGACACACAGCCACGCTGCCCTGGCCTCGAACCCGCCCCAGGCCAGGGTGACAGCCGCGTAACTGACTATGCTCGCTGAAGGAAGGTCCCTGCATTGAGCCTCGGGGCGCACACAGGGGAGGGGGTCCCAGGAGCGTCGCCTACAGCCCGCCCTGTGCACCCCGGCGGAGCCTGCCCGCGGCGCTGTGGCCACTCGGGACCCTGGGAGGCAGAGACAGGGACCGCCCTGCCCGCCCCCGGCGCGCACCTTGCCGTCCAGGTTGGCGACGCTGCAGTTGCACTCGGTGGCCCCGTAGAACTCGCCGATCTGGCGCACGCCGAAGCGCTGCGCGAACTCCTCCCAGATGGCCGGCCGCAGCCCGTTGCCCACCGCCAGGCGCACCCGGTGTCGCCTCTCCGCCTCGCGCACCGGCTGCTTCAGCAGATAGCGGCAGATCTCCCCGATATACTGGACCACCTGCGGGTGCGGGGAGCCCGGATCGCAGGAGACCCCCAAGACCGCCCGCCGGGGAGCTGACCCCTGAGGATGGTGACGGCCCACGCTCGGGTGGTGGCGCCGTCTACATCTGCCATGCGCTCGGCCTTCGCAAAGGGCTGAGGACGGGGCTTCTGTCCGAAAGGCTGCGGTCGGTGTCCCCCGCGCCCCTCTACCCCACGCGGCTTCCTCTCAGAGGACACGTCACTGTCCGAGCCTAGGCGGGCACACACGGCGGGAAGACTAGCTGGAGAGCGGACGCCCCACAAGGCCACCTCAGTCCAGAGCCCACACTGCCCCCAGAGCCCCACCGGCTGAGCCCAGGCTGCCAAGACCACCATCCCTGGGGTGGACCCCTCGCGGGCGCAGGTACTAGGCTGGGACTGAGCCCCAGGTGCCCTTGTGCTCTTCTCTCAGTGGGGTTCTGAATGATGTCCTCCTCATTTTACAGGTGGAGAAACTGAGGCTCACAGCTGGTAATTGACTGGCCCAAGGTCGCACAGCTGGCAAGTGGAAGCACTTGATCTGCACCCAGGCGCCCTGGCCCCACAGTGGGAATGAAGCGGTTACGCGCTCAGGATTGACCACCAGAGGGCTCACAACCGTGGCCAACGTGCTCGCGGCTCCCTGTGATGTTGCAGGAGGAAATCCGAATTTCTGCCTGCGGCGCCCTCAACCCGTCTCCTGTCTCCTGTGCTTTGTTCTGCCTCCTCCGGGACTTTGCACGTGCCGCGCCTTCTGCCTGAAGCGCCCTCCTCCCCCCATGCGTGTGTCTGGGCCCCGGGTCTTGGCTCAAACGTCACGCCGGTGAGAGGCATTCCCTGTGCGCTGGGCTGAGCCCTGAGTAGGCGCTCACCAAACAGATGAACAAACCAACCTGCTGGGCACACGCCGCCTGCCCAGCACTGAGACCCAGAGAGGGGGTGCAGCGCACCCCAGACCACCGGCTGCAGACCAACATCGGGACCTACAGAGAAGAGTTCTCTCCCTCCACCCCCAGACTTAGGCCACTTGCCTTGAGTGTGCTGTAGCCCACCCCATTTCCAGGACAGAACATGTGGCACAGCCTGGTCAATCAGCCCAGTCCACACTCGGCCACTGTGATTGGTTTAAGAATGGGCATGTGACCAGAGCTGGGCCAATGAGAATCAGCCGTGGGACTTTTGATGGACTGTGGAGAAGAAAGAAGCTCTTTTTCTCTGCCAGAGCTACTGGGGACCCTCCTGGAGGAGGGACAGGGAGGGGAGCTGCCCCCTTAAAAAGCAACCCAAGAGGGAGGCTGAAAACAAGAAATGGAGAGCGATGGAGGCCCTCCTGGATCAAACTGTGCCTGAAGCTGTCACTGTATGGCCTCCTCAGTTCCATTAGCTAGTAGATCCCTTTCCTTGAGGAAGCCATTGTTTAGCTTAGGCTTGGGGTTAGGGTTTTGGGTCCTTTTAACTGAAAAAGCCCTCCCTGAATACAGAGCTGTCCTCCAGATGGTGACCAGACGGTCCCAGTGTGCTGTGAGCAGCTCCCTTTCTTCCTTAGAAATCAGGCCGCAGAGGGACAATTCAACTGTGGTCGAGGCAGCTGAGGCCACATCAGGTACTGAGAGCAAGCAACAGATCCTCACCTCTAGTCAGGGCCCCGGGACAGACCAGAGTCGGCGAACGGAACTCAGACCTGCTCAGCAAGGCAGACGCCCTCCAGTCTGGGAGGCTGCACCCTGACACGGGCTGGGAGCACACCACAGGGCTGAGCTCCCCCACCCGCTGCGATGCCCACGTCGGGGCGACCCTGCACAGAATGTAGACGCCCCAAGTGGGTATGGGGAGACCAAGGCGCCGCACGCTCGGCGCCCACGGCGGAGGTGTGTTGCGCTGCTGCCCACCTGCCTCTCAGAGCCTAAGAAGGCGAGGCTCCGGGCCACAGCCTGCCGCCCCCATGAGGATGGCTGGACTGCAGCCACCACGGCAAACAGAACAGCAGCCGGAAGTTTGCTCCAGCCTACAGCCGTGCGAGGGAGTCTCGGAACCCAGACAGACGCGTGCTTTTGTTTTCTCGGCATCCTTGAACGTGGCTCTGGAGAGTCCGTCCCATTCCTTAAAGAGCCCTCTGCGTTTACCGCCTGCCTTCCGTGACACGGAAATTCCACCTCTAGGAAACTGACGGGATGGGCTCCCAAGGGCCCAGAGACTCTGAACCACGCCCAGTGCAATGTGGCGTGTCAAGGACAAAGAGAGATCATCAGATGCCAGGGCCTCCAAGTTGTGGGAGGACACGGCACCACCCACAGGAATCTTTGCCAAAAAAACAATTGAACTTGAAGCTGATCAAGTATCTAGGCCAGTAGTTCTTGACCAGGGCGGTTCTCTTCCCCATGAACACCTCACAGTGTCTGGACATTTTTTTTTTTTAGAGACAGGATCTCACTCGGTCGCCCAGTGGCACAAACATAGCTCACTGCAGCCTCACACTCCTGGGCTCAAGTGATCCTCCTGCTTCAGCCTCCCGAGTAGCTGGGACTACTGGGCCACCACCACACCCAGCTAATTTTTCTATTTTTAGCAGAGACGGGTCTCACTCTTGCTCAGGCTGGTCTTGAACTCTTGGCCTCAAGTGATCCTCCTGCCTCGTCCTCCCAGAGTGCTGGGATTACAGGCCTGAGCCGCATGGGGCCGGTAGGAGGATTCATATAAGACACATCAACCGGTCATAATGTGAGTTGTCTTTTGATTCTTTTTGAAATTACAGAACAAACACATTTTTGACATGGTGAGACACGGGACTGGGCCATTGGTAGATTCCTGATGGCACCGAGAAATCAGTGTCATTCAAAAACACTCCTTGCGGCCGGGCGCGGTGGCTCACGCCTGTAATCCTAGCCCTCTGGGAGGCCGAGGCGGGAGGATCATTTGAGCCCAGGAGTGTGCGGTTGCTGTGAGCTAGGCTGACGCCACGGCACTCTAGCCCGGGCGACAGAGTGAGACTCCGTCTCAAAAAAAAAAAAAAAACACTCCTTGCCAGACACAAAAGGCCACACAGGGTGTGATTCCATTGGTATGAAATGTCCAGAACAGCCAATCAGGAGAGGCGGGAAGCGAAGCGGTGGCTGCCAGGGGCTGGGGCAGGGGCCTGAAGACTGACTGCTAATGGGGATGGGTTCTCCTTTTGGGGGGGAATGAGAATGTTCTGGAATTACACAGAGTGGTGATCGTACGACACTGTGAACACCACTGAATTGTTCACTTTAACGTAGCTAATTTATGTGATTTTCACTTCAGTTTAAGAAAACAAGTCCTCACCTTTCGGAGGCTGTCCTGACGCCTCCACGCAGGAGCGCACCGCCCGGCTGTCCGCCCTCGGGCTGCGCCAGAACGCCCCATACTTTTCTGTCCACCGTTATGTATATTTCCAACTCCCGATAATTAAGGTGTTTTTTTTAAAAAAAGACCATTTTGCAGTTTTCCCCAAGACCCCCAGGCAGAAGGTAAAACCCTCGAGAGTGGAGCAAAGCACAGCTGTCGCTGACCCTGCAGGGTCCCCAGGATCCTCAGCCCAGAGCGCCCTGGGCCCCGCTGTGGGCCGTGGGCAAGTGGCTGAACCTCTCTGGGCCCACCTGTCGGAGATGAGTTGGCGCCTGCGCACTTGCCACGGCCCCGCACACACCCTGCGCTCCCTTCTCCTTACCCAGCCAGCCCTGCTCCCCGGGCCAGGCGCCCCCACCGCGTCGCCTGAGTCTGAAACCCGCAGCCCGGTTTCCTCTCACCGGGGAGGGGAAGGCCGACTGCTGTCTCCCCGTAGCCCTGACCTGCCTTGTCCCCGGCACAGCAGATGCCCCCCGTGCTTACCCTGCCCGGAAGCCTCAGCCTGTAGTCCTCTACACCCCAGGAAGGGACCCAGCCCTGGTCTCATTTCCCTGCAGTCACCAGCAGGGAAGACTATAGAGCACGGGGCACAGGGAAGGCAGCGCCGTAAGGAGCTTGAAGAGCTCAGCACCCTGGGCCCAATCCCAGCAGCATCGCAAGCCTCAGTTTCCCTACCTGCAAAATGGGTGTGATGCCTTTGCCCACTCCCACGCAGTTATGAGGCCTGCAATGAGTTTACACCTGGAGGGTTTAGCCCAGGACTGGACACAGCCAGTGCTCAAGAAACACTGGCTGCCCTCTCCGTCCCCACCCTAAGCAGCCGCTCTGGATATCCCGGGCGCAGAGGGGAGCAGGCCCCACCGTGATGGTGGACCCACAGACAGCGGCTGGGCGGGGCCTGACGGGGAGAGGCGGGGCCTGACCGTGCAGTTGTACTTGACGCAGTCATCCCAGAAGCGGCTGGCTGAGAATTTCTTGCGGAGGACGACGGTCTGCCCGTAGAGGAGACACTGTCCCACACCCATGATATTCCCTGCAGACGGCGGGCTCCGTGAGGGGTCCCCCGGCGCCCACCCGCAGTCCCCCACCACTGGGCTGCCCCGCCGTACCTGCCGAGTGGTACAAGGGCAGGCAGTCGTACAGCACGTCGCTGGCCTGCATGCGGTAGGCGTGGTGGCCGAAGGCAGCAATGCGGTAGTACCTGCGGGGCCAGGAGGGCAGGGGCTGGGACCTGAGCCCCCAGGGTACAGGGGTGGGTAAGCGGGCTGGGTGCAGACCAGGCAGAGCCATCCTAGCTCGCCTGGGGCTTCCAGGCTGGCCACAGAGGAAACATGCCGCAAATAAAGAAAATAATTGTTGCTGGTGCTCGGTGCCAAGAGGGATGTCACAGGGTGAACAGGCAAAGAGACTGATGGTGGCACAGCCAGGGAGGTCGGAGGATCCTGTCTGGGAGGCAAAGCATGGTCTCAGCCTAGCGAGAGGGAGCTATGGGGCATGCTTTGGAAGGGTGCCCAGGCGGAGGGCACAGCACGTGCAAAGGCCCTGAGGCTGGAAGGAGCGTGTGGGTTTCAGGCAGTCTGAGAGGCTGAGGAGGAGTGAGCAAGGGCTGAAGGGAAGCAGATGACATCAGGGAAGTGGCAGAGCCTGGACAATCTGAGAATGGGTTTTATTCTGGAGACCAGGGCAGGTGCAGGGAGGTCTGACTTGGGAATGCCAGGCTGGAGTGCAGTAGCATGATCACAGCTGACTGTAACCTCAAACCCTTGGGCTCAAGTGATCGTCCCACCTCAGCCTCCCAAGTAGCTGGGACTACAGGCATGCACCACCATGCCCGGCTAGTATATATTTTTTATTTTGTAGAGACAAAGTCTTGTTATGTTGCTCAGGCTGGTCTCAAACTCCTGGCCTCAAGCGAGCCTCCCACCTTGGCCTCCAAAAGTGCTAGGATTACAGGTGTGAGCCACTGCACCTGGCCTGATTCAGGATTTTAACTCCTCCTGTGGCTGCTGAGGGGAACTGGGCCACGGGGGGCAGGAGGCCGAGGAGGGGCTGGGGCATGGAGCAGAGGACAAATGAGGCGCTGGGTCCTGCTGATGGGCTGGACGTGGGGAAGGGGAACAGAGCGGTCCCAGAGCACTGGGCACAGGGGAACGGTATCCTGAGACAGGCTGTGGCTTTCACCGGGCTGGGGTCCGAGATGCCCACCAGACCCCACAGGAGCTGGGGGCGGGTCAGGCTGTTGAGACATCCTGGGTGGCTCTTGGGGTCTCACGGACACACCCACGGGCCCCTCACCTGCTGTGCACGACGATGGCAGCCTTGGGCAGCCCCGTGGTCCCCGACGTGTAGATGTAGAAGAGCCGATCTGCAGGAGACGGGGCATTGGCAACAGGGCTGGGGGGCGGGGCGCCAGGCGGCAGGGGGCGCGGGGACGGGTCCGCCAGGCTCACCGTCCATGCCCTTGCTGGGGGGCTGTGCCGGGGGGGCGGTGGAGGCCTCCTTCAGCAGCGGGTCCAGGAGGTGCGTGTCCGGCAAGACGCCCTCAGGCCCCAAGTCCCCGGAGCAGAACTTAAGGAGGCTCCTTCTCAGCTGACCGCTCACCTCTGCCACCGCTGAGGTCCGACAGGGGCGTCAAGGTCGCGGCTGCACAGGCCCCGCCCAAGGCCTGGGCCGCCCCAGACCACGCGCCTCCTGGCCACGTCCGGCAGGCCCCCTCCCCTCCTCGGGCCTGGGGCCAGCATCTCCCCCGCCCGCCTGACGCCCGCGCTGGCCTCACCCGCCGCCGTTTCTCCGCCAAAGACCAGGGCCCTGGCGCCCGAGGCGCCCAGGCAGAAGGCCAGAGGTTCGCGCCGCAGGTTAACGTTGAGCAGTGCGGCCTCCACGCCCGCCTTGGCCAGGCCCAGCCACAGCCCCACGAACTCGGGGCGGCCCTCCAGCAAGACGGCCACCACGTCGCCCGGGACAAAGCCGAGCCGGAGGAAGAGGTTGGCCACGGCGTTGGAGTAGGCGTCCAGCTGCGCGAAGGTCCAGCTCGCGCCACTGCCGGCGTCCACCAGGGCCGGGCGCTCGGGCCGCAGCCGGGCCACCGCCTGGAAGATGCCCGGGACGGTGCGACCGGCGCGCTGATGCCGTCGCAGCTCCAGGCGCACGCGGATCAGCACAGACAGGCCGCTGCGGGGGGACAGGGGACAGAGTCACTGGCACCCTCCTCAGCCCGCCGTCCGGAAGACTGTCCCTGAGCCTCGGTCTCCCCATCCGGGGAGCTCTGGCGAGATTCACAGTCAACGCCTCCGGTGGCGGACGCTCAGGGGCCAGCTACCGACGGCCCGGGAGCAGCTGCTCTCCTCGAAGCAGCCCGGCCACGGCGGTGCGAAGCAATCACTCTGTCCCCCCCGGCTGGCCTGGGGCCCCGCCACCCTGACCTCTGGCTCCGAGAGTGGCCTCGGCGGGCTCAGGCCACTGGCACAGGCCGTGTCTGCCCTGACGCCTGACGGACACGGGGCGGGGTCTGCGCTGCGCCGCCCCTTCCTCAGCCCGGTCCGGCCACCGCCCGCGGCTGAGCGTCAGAGCCGCCACCAGGCCGCCCTGCCTGCTCGCCGCCCCCTCCGCGGAGGCTTCTGCAGGCCCAGGGTGCGTGTGCGGTGGCCTCGGCACCGACGTACATGCAGCCACTCATTCCGCCACGCCTCGTCCATTCCTCCCTCCTCCCTCCTCCATGGTTCACCCCTCGTCCTCCCTCCCTCGTCCCGGAGCCTGCTGGGTGCCAGGCTCTCCTCCCGGCTCTGGGGCGCAGCAGCGGACAAAGACCACCAAGCCGCATGCTCAG
Source organism: Avahi laniger (assembly GCA_963575035.1). Taxonomy (NCBI): domain Eukaryota; kingdom Metazoa; phylum Chordata; class Mammalia; order Primates; family Indriidae; genus Avahi; species Avahi laniger. The sequence continues at coordinate 10,677 of CAUYSK010119503.1, forward strand.
GGGCCCACAGCGCTCTGGGGAGAGCGGCCCCTCCAGGACGGAACGAGCACCGACGGCGCTGCATGGCGACCAGGGCAGGGGCAGGAGAGGCCTCGAGAGAGAGGCAGGTGGCACCTGGCGAGCTGAGAAGGGGCGGCTGTGGGAGAGCCAGGGCACGGCGAGTGCAAAGGCCCTGAGGTGGGAACGGGCCTGGGAACGAGGCGCATTTGAGGATCGGAGTGGAGGCTGCTGTGGCGGAATCGGGGTGGGGCAGACGGAGACGAGGTCTGAGGTGGGCAGGAGGGGTCACGATGGGAGCCCTGCAAACAGGAGCTGGTGGGGTCTGAGGGAACTTCTGCACTTTCCAAAAACGAGGGTTCAGGATTCTGGTGAGATGTATGACATTTCTTGCTTGGGTCAAACACTTGCCCTGGAAGCCTCTGGAAGGGCCCTCCAGCTGCCCTTGGGATGAGACCACAGTGCTGAGGTCCTTGCAATTCGATGCCAGCACCACCCTACACACGCCACTGGCCGGCCCTCACAGACCCGCCCACTCACTGGGCTCCTCCCAGCGTCCTCGCCACCGCCTCCAGGAAGCCCTCCAGGCACCTGCAAGGGGTTGGCCCTGTGTCACGCCTACTGCTGCCCCATGGCAACACAGATTCCCCCAGATGGGTCCAGACTTGGTCGGCTGGGCACTGGCTGGCCTCAGGGAATGTTCTCTTGTCCACCCTGGGAGCCCGCCCCTGTGCAGAGAACCATCGGTCATGGCTCCGTCCCCCCAGACTGTGAGCACCCAAGGAAGCTGCATCTCTGCGTGAGCCGAGGAGCCTGGCGCCTGGCGGGCGCTCAGTGAACAGAGACCGGACTGCTGTGTCCATGCCCCTGGACCCGAACCCAGCGCACCTGCCCTCCTAGCAGTGAGCCGCAGAGCACGAGTTCTTCATTCTTCCTAAAATGGGGAGCATCTGCGTAGCGCCAGGCCCGCGGGGCGAGCACCCACGGCGATGGAGACAGAGTCTCCCCCCTCCATCCCTCCTCATTCGCCCACTCCGGCCACGCCCTCCTCTTCGCTGTTCCTTGAACACAAATGGCACGATCCTGCCTCGGGGCCTTTGCACAGGCCCTGTGCCCGCTGGCTGGAACACTCTTGCCCAACATCCAAGTGCCACCTCGGGTGGCCGTTCCTGGAGCCCCATCTGTTACTGCCCTACCTTCTACGCTCCTGTCCCCCATCCCTGTTTTATTTTTTCTCCATGGCACTCATGCCCGTCGAACGCCAAGGGCAGCGTGTTCATTTACAGCCTTGGCCTTGGCCTGTCTCTCCCGGCTCCAGGCAGACAGGGACTTGCACCTGTGACGTCCCAGCCCCAGGAGACAGCAGCGGAGGAGGCAGCCCACGGCCCGCCCTCCCGGAACGCAGATAATCCCACGAGGGAAGGGACGCATCTGGCTCTCGGGTCAGACCTGCATTCTGCAGCCCGAAGCGGGGAGCAGCTGCCCCCGCTGCCAGCGAACCCTTGGCAAGGGCAGGGGCACTCACACACCAGCAGGGTCTTGGGGCAAAGCCACTCTGCAGGGGGCCAGGCATAGGGACACAGAGGCACAGCCCCAAGGCCTGCCAGGCCTGCTTTTTGCTGTCGGGCCGCCCGCCGCCCCGGCGAAACGAACGACTCCGACACGCGAGTCCCGGAGGGTGGTGGGATCAAACCTCTCCACGAGAACCTCAGAGACGCGCACTGCAGGACAGCAGCCAGATGAAAGAAGTTCCAGAAAGGGGAAACCCCGGACACCGTGGCTCAAGCTCGTAGTCCCAGCTACGTGAGAGGCTGAGGAGGGAGGATTGCTTGAGGCCAGGAGTTTTTGAGTCCAGCCTGGGCAATATAGGGAGACCTTATCTCATGAAAAAAGAAAAAGAAACAGAAAAAGAAAGGTGTCCTGTGCTGCCCCCGCTGGCTGCCAGGGGAGTGACGTCCTTCAGGTCTGAATGGAGCCCAGCACATAATAGCTGCTCAGTAAACAGAGGCCAGATGACTGCATCCTTCCCCTCCACAGTAGCCAGTATAGAGGCATCCCCACACAGCGAGCACCTACTGTATACAGGCAAACCTGATCTGGTGTGAGATGTCAGATCAACAGAGACCTAGGGCCTCAGCGACAGGAAGGAGGGATCCTGATGGCACCAGGGGACTTTTGGGGACATGGGAATGCTTTATATCTTGACTGTGGCGGTCTCCTGGGTGTGGACCTCTGGGGGAAAAAACCCAACTGGACACTAAGAATGGGTGCATTTACCATTTGTAAATTACAGCACAAAGGCAACCCACCAAGGACTTAACAGAGATTCAGTTTTACAAAGTGAAGAGTTCTGCAGGCCAGCACTTTGGGAGCCCAGGCAGGGAGATCATTTGAGATCAGGAGTTCGATACCAGCCTGGCAAGAGTGAGACCCCGTCTCTACAAAAAAATTAGCCGGGCATGGTGGCGCATGCCTGTAGTCCCAGCTACTCAGGAGGCTGAGGCAGAAGGATCGCTTGAGGCCAGGAGTTGGAGGCTGCAGTGAGCTGTGGTCGTGCCACTGCACTCCAGCATGGATGACAGGCTGACACCGTCTCTAAAACAAACAAACAAAAATTCTGGAACTGGGTAGTGGTAATGTTTGAATTCACATTATGAATTTATGTTGCCAACGGTAAATTTTATGTGACATATATTTCACTACTGCACAGAATGAATGGATGAGCGGAGCTCCTGAAGACCAGGTTACGGAGAGATTAAAAATGGAGTCTTGGCCGGGCGTGGTGGCTCACGCCGTAATCCTAGCACTCTGGGAGGCTGAGGCAGGAGGATCGCTTGAGCCCAAGAGTTGAGGTTGCTGCGAGCTAGGCTGACGCCACGGCACTCTAGCCTGGGCAACAGAGTGAGACTCTGTCTCAAAAAAAAAGAAAAATGCCTTCCCTGGGTCCTGGGAGGCTCACCATGGCCCTGCCCCGCCTACCTCATTGTCCCCCTCCCATTCCCCTGGCTCCTCAAGCACTGGTTGCCCCAGGGCCTTTGCTCTTGCAGTTGCCACTGCCTGGAATACTCTGCTCCAGCCCCCCACCCTCCATGGTGGCTCCTTCTCATCTTTTGCTTGTCTTTTTTTTATTATTATTATTTTAGAGACAGGGTCTCACTCTGTCGCCCAGGCTGGAGTGCAGTGGAGTCATCACAGCTCACTGCAGCCTCCAACTCTTGGGCTCAAGCAATTCTCCTGCCTCAGCCTCCCAAGTAGCTGGGACCACAGGCGATGCCACCATGCCTCGCTAGTTTTTCTATTTTTTGTACAGATGAGGGTCTTGCCCTTGCTCAGGCTGGTCTCGAACTCCTGAGCTCAAGTGATCCGCCCGCCTCGGCCTCCCAGAGTGCTGGGATCACAGGCGTGAGCCACGACGCCGGCCCACAAACGTGATTTAATCGAAGATCTTGCGAGGAGATCTTCCTGGATTGAGGGTGGGCCCTAAATCCAATGACTGCTGCCCCCTAAGAGAGAGAGAAGGAGATGACACGGAGACACAGGAGGCGGCCACATGAAGATGGAGGCAGAGCCTGGAGAGGCTCGGCTACAAGCCAGGGAACACCAAGCATTGCTAGAAGCCACCAGAAGCTGGAAGAGACGCATGGAGTCTCCAGGAGGAGGCAGCCCTGCTGACACCTCGACTTTGGACTTCTGGCCTCCAGGCCTGTGAGGGGGTAGATTTCCGTTGTCTTACGCCACCCAGCTTGGGGCACTTTGTCACGGCAACTCCAGGACACTCTCGCACCCCACTCCGTGTCCGACCTCTGTCTGTCCTGCTCCCGCTCTCGCCCCAGGGACCCATGCAGTGGAGGAGCGTCCCCACTCCCGCGGTCTGGGAACAAGCACACTTCCTGTCCGGCTGTCCCCAAACCCTCCTCGCTGAGCCACAGCCTGGCTGTGCTGCTCTTCTGCTCAGAGCCCTTCCTCGGCCATGCGACACTCTCCTGTGCTCAGCATTCAAAGCCCTGGAAATCTGAGTCTGCCACCCCACCCCCGTGGCTTCCTCAACTCCAGCGATGCCCAACTCATAGACGCTGCCACAAACACACATCGCCCCCTTTCAATCCCCCTACAATGTGGGAAATAGCAGTCCTATGCTCCCTTTCTTCTGCCTTGGGACGCTATCATTGGGATGTGATGCCTGGAGCCACAGCAGCCAATGAGGGCCCACGAGGAAAACCACCTGGGGACACCAAGCCTATACATCACAGATGGCAGAGCAAACAGATGGAAGGAACCTGGGTCTATGACAACATGTAAATTAGTAACTGGGTAAATAAATTAACTAACTGGAAGCCACTTTCTGTCTCAGTTCTGCACTACATGTGGCCATGAATGTTCCTTACTGTCAACGCCACTTCTGGCTGGGATTTCTGTTACTTGGACTGAAAGTGTCCCCATGGTGAACACCTCCCTGGAGGAGCAGATCCACTCATGCAGGGACCTCTGCTGAGCACCACCCCATGCTGGGTACCATGACAGGCACAGGGCTATGCAGGTGACCAAGGGAGGCACGATTCTTGCCGCTTTGGGGTTTACGATCTGGGGTGGACGAGGCGGTTCGCAACCAAACAGAAGCCATTACGGTGTTACGATCGGCGCTTAGAAGGAAGCGAACAGGGCGTCGTGTCCAAGCACAACTGTGCAGATTTGGTCCAGGGGGACCGGGGACTTCTCTCTGGAAGCGACATCTGCGGTGCATGTTAAAGGGTGAGGAGGAGTCACATGGCTGAAGCTCAGGGAAGGCACTCCAGGTGGAAGACACAGCGGGTGCCAAGGCCTGGAGGCAGGAGAGCGACTGGCACGTTCAAACGGGAGTGAAGGCCAGGCGTGCGGCCCACGCCTGCGATCCCAGCACTTTGGGGGCTCAGGTGGGAGGACTGCTTGAGGCCAGTAGTTCTAGACCAGCCCGGGCAACACAGCAAGACCCCATCTCTATAAAAAAATAAAAAGTAAAATAAAAAAATTAGCCAGGTGTGGTGGTGCGCACCTGTAGTCCCAGCTATTTGGGAGGTTGAGGCAGGAGGATCGCTTGAGCCCAGGAGTTCGAGGCTGCAGTGACCCAAGATTGTGCCACTGTACTCCAGCCTGGGTGACAAAGCAAAAAAAAAAAAAATCATCTGTCAAAAAAAATTAAATTAAATTAAAAATGTTAAAAGGTGTGAGTGGAGCAGAGAGCCATGATCTCTCCGTGGCCTCGAATCATTCTGTGAAATGGGAGATGGATTTTGGCACATTAAAGTCACATGGGGAAAATGACAATGTTAGTCATTGTAGCTTCCAAAGGGCAGAGGATTGGAAAGAACCCAAATGCCCTGTGGCGGGGCAGGGAAGAGATACGCAGTGGCTGGTCCTCACAGCAGAAGGCTGTGCAGCCTCCACAAGAACGGGGCTCACGCGGGTGGGAAAAGCTAGTGATTTCGTGGTAAGGAAGCCGGACTGACCGCATAGACACTGACTGGTCTCTGTGTTTCCCTGCACCCCAAAGCAGGTAGTAAAGAGAATTTTGTAAAAGCATGAACTTACAAGGATAGGAAAAGTGGGAGTACAGAGAAAACCAACCCACTTTTGGAAGCTGGGGAGCAGCCGGATGAAAGGAGGCAGCCCCGGGAGGCAGGAGAAAGCAGAATCGGGCTGCAGTGGGGCAGAGGTGCTAGATCAGTATCGACGGAAAATCTGTTTCAGAAATGGCTCCTGGTTGGGCGCGGCGGCGGCTCACGCCTGTATCCCAGCAGTCCGGGAGGCCGAGGCGGGAGGATCGCTGAGCTCAGGAGCCGGGGGTTGCGGTGAGCTGTGATGACGCCGCTGCACTCCAGCCCAGGTGACAGAGGGAGAAAAATGGAAAAGAAAAGCGATCCCAGCATACTAGATGGCTCGGCTTGGATTAATCACAGTCGAAACAGCACACACGTTTACTGCTGGCCTGACCCAAAGCATCGTATGCTCGACCCCCACCGTTTGCGGACTTCTTCCTCGCAAATTCGCCTACTCGCTAAAATTTATTTCTAACCCCAAATCGCCGTCATTCTTGGACACACACAGAGTGGGGAAAAATTTGAGTTGACAAAGCGCGCACTGCCCGCGGAAGTGACCGAGGCGCAGCGCTCCGCCCGATGTCAGCTCCTGCGCCTTCCCGCGTCTGCCCAGCGCTCCCGCACGTGTTCGCCTTGTCCTGGAGACGCCGCTGTCGAACGTGCCCCGGCGCAGTCTGAAGCCGGCCAGTGTTCCCGAGCACAAGGAGGCTGTGCTGTGCCTGCTGGGGAGGGTACGCGCGTTCCAGCAGCTTCCTTCAGCCGGGAGTTTTCGTGCCGGAGGAGGACGCCAGGGCGGGAGCGGGACTGAGCGAGCTTCTGGAAACGTGTCTTGGGAAGCAGACACGCAGCGTCTCTAAGGAGGGGACTGGGCGGCTGCGGGCGGTGGAGAGAGGGCGACGTTCGCCGCAAGCCCCTCTGCGACATTTAGAATTTTGTACCATGTGTTACGTATTAACAATTACAAAAAAATAAGTAAAGCGTAAAACATTAAAAGTTGGCTGTTTACACATCACCTCCCTGGGCACGCCCTGACAGCCTTGGGTGCAAAGACTAGGCCTTGAAGGGTGCTGCTAAAGGCAGGTCTGGGCCCCAGAGTCCCCCTCCGGGGAGCTCCGGAGTGAACCATGGGGCCACAGGAAGGGCCGGGACAAAGAGCGGGTGACCTCACCAGCAAGAACACTGCTCATCCATTCATTCAACTATAATCATAAACGCAACAGCCAAGATGGTCATCTTTAGTGTTTGTCAGTCACCTACCACGTGCCAAGCGCTGTGCTAACCTTATGGCCCCTCCGCCAAAGTAGGGCCCTAAGATCCCCATCTGTCAGATGATGGATAAGCTGGGGGCTCAGAGGAGAATTAACACGCCCAAGGTCACAAAGCAATCTGGGGGCAGAACAACCAGGAACCGAGGCCGCCTCACGGGCTCCTTCTGCCCCGCCGGCAGGTTCACCACAAGGCGCTCATCAGGTGCTCGCGACACACAGGTGGCGGGCCAAGTGCCCGTGACATGCTCAGCAGGTGCTCAATGCATGCTTCCCAAAGAGGAGCTCTGCACAAGGACCAGTCTTGCAGGTGGGGGAACCGGGGCTCGACGGGCCAGTGAGGCACAGGGATGAAGTCCACAGCCAGACCTTGGGCCACCGGTGGCAATCAGCGCCAACGCGTCTGAGCACCGACTGTGCGCACAATTCTGCTCTAAGGGCTTCCCGTGCGTGAGCTCGAGAGAGCACCCCGAGCACCCCACGGGGCCGTCAGCAAAGGCGGCAACCACAGGAAGCAGCCCCTGCGATCCCAGGCAACACAGCAAGAAATGGGAACTGAGGCCACAGCTGGTCACGAGGTCCCGGACCAGGAACAAGAGGATCGGCCCACCGCTCTCCAGGACGCCCATGCGGGCAGGCAGTGGATTCCGGTGCTTGGTTCCAGCCACATGCCTGGGCAGCCCGCCATGGCCCCAGTTCGAGCCACCCCCACCCTTCAGACAAAGAAGCCACTGTCGGGCTCTCATCCCACTGCTCCTCCGCCCCAAGCCAGGACTCCAGGGCAGGGAGAAATCAACGAGGATGAATGTGCTCCGATTTCACGCCGCCAAGCACAGGACACGGCAGGAGCACTGGGGCAGGGTGCTGAAAACTTTTCTGAACCCAGGTCTACATTCAGCACCTCCACCACCCCAGGATGACACAGTGGCTAAGAGCACGGGCTCTGGAGCCCTGGCCCTCCTTGGCTGTGTGTTCCTGGGAAAATGACCTCATCTCTCTGTGCCCTTGTGCATTTCACCTACCTGTAACGTGGAATTCACAAACATCCCTTCTTTACAGGACCGTGAGAGGATCAGAACAAGGTCTAGCACATGGGAAGGTCTATACAGGCTGCAATGGTTAGCTATTGCTGAGTAACAAATTACTGACAGGAAACAACAAATATTTATCATCTCACAGTTTCAACAGGTCAAAAATCTGGGAGTGGGGCTGGGCGCGGTGGCTCATGCCTGTAATCCTAGCACTCTGGGAGGCCGAGCCGGGAGGCTTCCTTGAGGTCAGGTGTTCGAGACAAGCCTAGGCAAGAGTGAGATCCTGTCTCTCAAAAAACAAAAGAAAAATTAGCCGAGGATGGTGGCGCACGTCTGTAGTCCCAGCTACTTGGGAGGCTGAGGCAGGAGGATCGCTGAGCCCAGGAGTTTGGGGCTGCAGTGAGCTGTGATGACACCGCTGCACTCCAGCAGAGGTAACAGAGTGAGACTCTGTCTCAAAAAAACAAAAAGCAAAAGCTCGGGGAGCGGCTCGGCCGGGCGGGTCTGGTGCAGGGAGAGGCGACAAGTGAGGCGGCGGCTGGAGCTTCGGTCATTTCAAGGCTTTTTTCTGGGGAGAATCCACTTCCAAGGCCGCTCGTGTGGGCCTTTCCGCAGGGCTGCCTCACGACACAGGGCCGGTGATCCAAGAGACAGTGCCCAAGAGAGAAGCCACAGTCTTTCACGTTACCTAATAATGTCATAAGTGACAACCCATCACTTCCATTGTATTCCACCCATCGGCCGGCGTCGCCAGGGCCAGCCCACACTGGGAAGGAAGGGAGCACGCGGAGGCATGAGGCAGGCCTCCCTGGGCCATCTTCGAGGCCGCCTCCCACAGACAAGTGTGTCAAGCCATGCCAGGGACTTAGAGTGGATCCAGACCCTGCCCTAACCCCCGGGCACGGATGTTCCCAGGTTCTAGCGGAGCCAAACTGGGGAGGAAGGAGACAGAGCCTCGGTGCGCCCAAGAAGGAAGGGAAGTCCCTGCACTTGGCCAACATGTCCCGTGCTCCTGCCGGGTGCCAGCCCCGAGTCAGGGGCAGGGCCAGAGAGGCACCAAGCCCAGCACAATCTCCGTCTGCACCCCCGGAGTCCAGCAGGGGGAAAGAGGCCCAAGAACTAAAAAGCAAGAAAACAGGCAGATAAAATAATTACAAATGTCAAACACTGCTAGTGGTGAGCGGCCACACCGCTCTGCTTCCAATCCTGTTCCCACCGCTTGTGTGCCCTGGGACAAGTTACATAGCCACACTGTGCCTCAGTTTGCTCATCAGTAAGGTTGGGACAGGAGAGTATCCACCTCATGGGGTTGTAAGAGAGCTTTATATATAAGGTCATGCCTGTAAAATGCCTAGCATAGGACCCTGCACGGCGGGAACACTCAGTAAATGTTGGCCATTCTGCCAGACACAGGGTGTCTTTGACTGAAAATGAAGAGCAAGGAAATAGCAATCTAGGCAGAGAGAACAGCAAGTGCAAAGGTCCTGAGGCTAGAACAAAGTTAAGGAACGGCAAAGAGGTAGGTATAGCTGGAGGAGTGACACGGGGAAGGTAGTGGAGGTTGGGGACGTGGTCAGGGACCTCGTGGGCAGAGCTCAGGGGTGTGGTCTAGATTCTAAGGGCAGCAAGGATCAAGAGACGATGCTGAGCAGGAAAATCCAGCAGTTTCCGTGAGGGAATGTCATACAGCATCCCCAGGCAGAAAGGGGTGCAGTGTGTCCCAGGCAGAGGGGGCAGCCTGAGGCCGACACTGTAGCAAGTTTATTCGGGGACCAGGAGAACATGCAGGGGTGGAGAACGGCAGGTGGGCAGGGAACAGGCTGGCAGGACTTTGAATGCCCAGCTGGAGGCTGAGTCTTTCTGCCGCAGAGGACGGGGTAGCCATGGAAGGTGCATGAGCAGAGGGCACAGTGAGATCGGCACATCAGAGCCACCACGGGGCAGGCAGCGGGGAAGGGGAAGGGGCAGGGGCCACGGCATGGAGAAAACAGGATGCGTTTCAGAAAGTTCCAGACCAATCAACTTGCAGTGGGGCCCTTCCCAGCTCCACACCATCTGTACCCCTCCATGAACCTCGGTTTCTTCACCCTTGTCATGGGTTCAGTCCCCCCACCTCCCTGCAAGACCTGTGAAGGTGCGGAGCCCCGCCTGGCACGTGGCGGGTGCTCACCTGCTCCCACAGGGGTGCTATTCCTGAGATTTGCTCTGATGGGAACCCCCAGCATCACCCATTTCACCCCAGGACCCCAGCAGCTCCTTTGAGCCCGCCCCTCAGAGACACCCCAGAGAGCCTCCAAGGATCCCTGCATATGACACCGTATCTATTCCCCAAACTCAGTCTCCAGACACCCTCAAACAAATTCTGGAACACACAGCAACCTCCCTGAACCCCCAGCGTCCCACACAGAACTCAAGCTCCCAAAGCGTGCCCCAGCCATGCAGAAACCCGGAAACGGTCCTGAGGAGATACGCACCCTTCAGAGGCCACTGGGTCGCCCCTGTGAGCCCCCAGTAACGCACTGAAGAGCCCAGAGAAGTCTCCCGAACCCCCACGGCTCCCCTAACAGCCCCAGCTCCCTGGAACTTCCACCAGCTGCCCAAAGACCCCCAAGTTGCCCCTCAAGTCCCCTGAGATCTCCCAAGCAGCCTCCAAAGCCCCAAGCACCTTGGAACCTACTCATCTCCCTCCAGAGACTTCCGAGCTGTCCGCTGCAGTTGCTCTCAGAGCCCCCCAGCGCGTCCCCGCCGCCCCGGCGCCCCCCTGGAGGCACCATCCCAGATTCTCCAGGCCCTCCGAGCCGGCGGCCCGCAGGACGCCTCCAGGGCGCGCGGTCCCGCCCCCGGCCCCGGCTCTACTCACAAGAGGTCCCGCCTCGCCGTCTTGCAGACGATGCGCAGGAAGCGCCAGCCGCCGCTGCCCACGTACACGCAGAGCGCCGCCGCCACGCTCCAGGTCCACGGCAGGCCCAGCAGCCACAGCAGCGCCAGCGAGGCCGCGGAGGCCGCGCCCGCACCCGGCGCCCGCATCCTGGAGAGGCGGAGAGCGCTGAGGCCGCGGCCGCGCCGGCTCCGCCCCCGACGGGCCCGCCCCGCCCCCGGGCCCGGACCAGCCCGGAAGGCTCTCCGAGCCAGACTCCGCCCCCAGGCCTGCGATTGGCCGTGTCCTGCTCGGGTTCCGCCCCGCCCCGCGTTGGGCCCAGGAGTCCCTGCCAATTATCACAACAGGCCCCGCCCACAGGACCAGCGCTTCAACACCGTCAGCCGCTGTCAGGCTTCGCCCCATGCCTTAATCTAGCCGCTATCCTCGATCCCAGAAGCCACCTTCACATCCTGTCCCCGAGCCTATCCAGCCTCAGGTCCTTCGCTTCTGCCCACTCGGCCTTCACAGCCGAGGCTGACCCACTTCCGGAGGCCACGACCATAGAGAGGTTCTGCGGGCCAGAGAGACGACGGCCAAAAAGACCTAGGGGCTAGAGCAGCCCGCCGGAGATGGCCGCCGTCTTCATGGCAACCAAGCTCGCCCCTCCTCACCTCCCACCCGCGTGTTTAAGAGACATGTGTGTTCTGCAACCCGGGGACGTGGCTCGCGGGAAATTCCTGCGGCCTCAAGGCCACACGTGGTTCTCCAGATCCCCAAGTGCGGCCCCTCAACCGAATCCAAACTTCACAGAACAAAGTTTGGATTCAGTCGAAAAGCCACACTCAACGATCCAGAAGGCCACCTGTTGCCCAAGGCCTCAGGTCCCCGCCCCTGCGTGGCATGCGGGATCCCTACCCCCGGGGACCGAAAAAATAGCAGCTCACACCCACGGCCGCCCGTGTCGGATTCTTGCCTCCATTTGTCCTAAATCCAAGCGCCACAGCCTCTGGTTTTAAACACGCTTTCCTGGGACCCAGGGAGTGCTACCCTCACACCCTAAGGCCTCAGAAGGCGCCAAATCTAACCCCCGCCTCAGTCTTAAACACGTAGTCCAAAGACCCCGCTAACCCTGCATCCACATCCCAAAGCCTTGTATTAAATCTCAGGTCTCAAAGTCACACCCCAGGAGACCCAGGGAAGACAGAATCCGCACACCAGGTCCCGGTCCTTCCGAGATGCACTCACACGAGTGTCTTTTATTTGCACCCCGGGCCATAAGTGCTCACCTGGAGGTCACCAAAGCCCTCTTCCTGACCAGTGCTGGACCGGCAGTGCCCAGCCCCGTTCTCTGGCGGACCTTGAAGTTGCAAGACCAAGACCTTCAGTCTCTGCTGCTCCTTCGCTCGCTTCCAGAAGCTCAGGAGGCAGTCGGGGACTCCAAACCTCGCCCGGGCAGGTCGGCCCCTTCTGGGCTTCTATTTCTGCAGACTCCTGGGCCCTTCTTGCCTGTGCTGTGCCCACGCACGCCTCTGCCTTGGGTCCCTCCCCTCAGGCTCCCTCCCCTGCCCCTCTGCCCACCCAGCTGCTGGTTGTTTTCTGCCCAGCTTGGCCACCATTCTCCTTGGGAGGCGGCCAGGGCCTGCTTCCAGCACCACTTGGAGGACAGGGCTGGGCAGGCGCTCACCCCCACGCTGCCTGCCATTGGTCACTGTGGACAGCCCCGGGTGGGTGGTAGAATGTGGGGAGAGGTGGTAGATCCGGAGGACAGGCAGGGAGCCAGCCACTGGCCGGCTGCTTTCCCGGCCTGGAAGAGTCAGCAAGGGCCAGTGACCACGGCTGCATTCTTACCCTGCCAGGTAGCGCGACTGTGATCACCCATTTGACAGGTTAAGAAACTGAGGCCAATTGAGGACTGGAGCTGTCACACTAGCTTGGAGTTGAGATTCGTGCAACCGCACATGCCAGCTCAGGGCTTTCTGTCCTCTCCTCTTTCCTCTCTTTCTTTCTTTCCCTCCACCCCTGCCCCTCCCCTTTGCTCCTTCCCTAAATTTCCCCTCCCTCTCTTCCCCTTTGCCCCATTTCCCTTGGCTCTTACCTGACCTCCTCCCTCCCTCCTGTTCAGTCCTCTGTCCTCCCTCCCCACCTCCCCTCCACCTGAGCTCTGACTAAGCAGCCGGCACAAACTGTCTTCTCCAGCTCTCCCCACCGCATGGTCTCCAAATCCGAGAGGCTTTGCAAACCCAGTTTGTGTCCCAAGGTGGTCCCAGAACTCTACTGGCAGCACCAGCTCCCCTGCGCAGAGCCAGGCTGTTTCATGGCCAATTATGCATTTTTTTTCAGAGATAGGGTCTTGCTGTGTCGCCCGGGCACAGTGCAGTGGTGCAGTGGTGTCATCATAGCTCACAGCAACCTCAAACTCCTGGGCTCAAGTGATCCTCCTGCCTCAGCCTCCTAAATAGCTGGGACTACAGGTGCACACCACCATGCCCGGCTCATTTTTTAATTTTTTGTAGAGATGGGCTCTCGCTGCGTTGCCCAGCCTGGTCTTGAACACCTGGCCCCAACCGATCCTCCTGCCTCAGGCTCCCAACAATTTTGCTTTTTTATCCCCATTAATCCCCTTGCTTACAGGCTGCCCCAGAGCCCTAGGGTCCTGTAGGGACCAAGGGAAAAGTTCCCCTTCCCACTCTGAAGGTTTGCGGAAAATCAACTTGAAAAGATACTGGGGAGATTGTCTTTGTGCTTAGGTCTGACGAAGTACGGACGGCTGTGTGAAATATGTCTGGGCAGAAAGGGTATGAGCTAATGCTAACGGACGCGGCAGGCCTGTCTGTCTAGATTCTTCTTGCCACTCTGAGCGCGAATTCCTTCCTCCTGGGTGCGGGGGCACGACTTTCTCTCGAATGAGGGTTTTACGCCCTACAGTCAAACAAAGTGGGTCAGATAATGTCTTCAAGGCCAGTTTTTACACAAAAAGGCAGGGGGAAAGTTAAAGTAATATTTTTAGGTTTTATGGCTGGTTTAGGGGAAAGGGGTTCTGGTTCCATGACCTGCCCTGGGGGAGACCGGGACTGAGAGACAGGAGGCCTTCACCGCAGGTGCTGTTATCTGAGCCCCAGCAGGCTCCGTGCAGCACACAGCAGCATCTGTCCCCAGGTCCCCTCAAAATACAAAAAAAGTGTCCCAATTCCAAAACACAGGCTTCCCCAAGGATTTCAGAGGAAGGACTAAGGACCCGTCATCCTAGCCCCAGGAAACTGAGGCAGGAGGATCACTTGAGGCCAGGAGTTCAAGACAAGTCTGGACAACATAGCAAGACACTATCTCTAAAAAATAGAGACCGCCCTCCTTCCTCCTTCTGGGAGCTGTGCATTTATTGACCACTCACTGTGCACTGGCTCTCCTGTCCCCTGGGGTGACCACAGGGTCCTGCCACAGTAAAGAGAGTTCTTGAAACTTCCTGGAAGAACAAGAGAAAAGAAGAAATATTGAAATAAAATGCCACAAGACCTTAGTGTGGGGTTTGCTATAAGTAGAACACGAACACTGCATAGGAGTGAACAGCTCTCACAGGCGAATTCCAATGCCCACCACAGCAGGGGCTGCCGGAACCATGTGCTGTAGCCCGGGTGGCTCACAGCGACAGGAATTTATTCTCTTCCAGTCCTGGAGGCCAAAAGTCCAAAATCAAGGTGAGCAGCTGAGCTCCCTCTGGAGGCTCTAAGAGGAGGCTCCTCCTTGCCTCGTCCAACTTCTAGGGGTCCAGGTTTCCTTGGATTGTGGCCACGTCACTCCAATCTCGCCCGCGTCTTCGCAGGGACTTCTCGGCCCTGCGTCTCCTCTTCTGTCTCTTATAAGGACACTTGTCAGTGGATTTGTGGCCCACCCAGATGATCCAGGATGATGTCATCTTGAAATCTTCAACGAAATTCTGTCTGAAAGCCCCTTTCTTGCCAATAAAGTCCCATTGACGGGTTCCGGGTTCAGGGCATGGAGTTATCTGCTGGATGGCTGCCTTTCGACCCACCGCGACAGGAGAAAGGATTAGAGACAGAGTTCTCAGTGGAGGGTGGTTCTGCCCCCTGGGGACACTCGCAACATCTGGAGACATTTTTTAATTGTTGTGATGTAGGGGGGTGCTACTGCGCTGAGGCCAGGGACGCTGCTAAATGTCCTACGATGTGCAAGACAGTCCCCCAGATGCAAAAGAATGATCCTGCTCCAAATGTCAAGGGTGCTGCCCCTTGGGTGCTGGGACAGATGGAATCCTGGGTCAGATGACACTGACGTGTGCATTCTGACAAATGCCATTCACTGGGTGACTTGCCCACACCCATCCGCTTCTGCAAGGCTCGGCGCCTCACCGCAGGGCTATTCTGAGGACACAAGACGCTTATAAACACTGTAGAAGAGTTCTCGCTCTCGCTCTCTCTTTAAGATTGTCACCCAGCCTGGAGTGCAGTGGTGCCATCACAGCTCACTGTCACCTCAAATTCCTGGGCTCAAGCGATCCTCCTGTCTCAGCCTCCTGAGTAGCTGGGGCTACAGGTGCATGCCATCGTGCCCAGCTAAACTTTTAAACTTTTTCATAGAGATGAGGTCTTGCTGTGTTGCCCAGGCTGGTCTCAAACACCTGGCCTTGAGCCATTCTTCCTCCTCGGCCTCCCAAAGTGCTGGGATCACAGGCGTGAGCCTCCGCGCCCGGCCAGAATGGTTTTTACATTGTTGAACGTTTGGGGGTAAAGACGGCGACCAATGCTGGTGACGTGTGAAAATCCTGTGCGACCCGGTGTCAGTGCCCACAGTACAAGTGGCCCCGGAACACAGACACCGACATTTAGTCACACATCGTCTCTTTCAAGGTTCAAGTCGGCAGTTGCAGCAGAGACGGCGTGGAGGCAAAGCCAGCATCTCCGTCCCGGGCTCTACAGACAAGGCGTGCAGCGCCCTGGGCTAGACTGGCTTCCTTACGTGGGGGTCTCAAGGCAGAGTTCCGACAATGGAAAGTAAGAGGCACAGCTGGGTTAGGAGGATCGCCTGAGGCCAGGAGTTCGAGACCAGCCTGGGCAACATATGGAGACCCCATCTCTTTAAAAAAGACATCCTTGGAACTCACGCCTTCTGCCACACTGTATTGGTCAAAGCAAGTCACAAAACCAGGCCCAGATTCAAGGAGAGAGAAACTGGTCTCCACCTCTCGATGGGGTGGAGGGACTGCAAAATACTGTGACCCTGATTGTCGACTTTCTACACCAGGGGAATGTTAAGGCGTGGCTGGGCCAGACAGAATCTGGGAGGATGGGGAAAAAAATACATGTTCATTTTCAATAACTTCTCGGTGGAATTTAGCATGTTCTCTCACTGCGAATGCAGGCGTTGGCCAGCCCTGGGACCGTCACCCGCGGAAATCAAAGATAATTTCATAGCACATCCTGGTCATAGGTGACACCTCACAATATCACTGACACTCATCTCGACTTAGGCATCACAGTGATTAGTAGAGCCCCTGTCAAGCCGCATTACTTAATGCGTTCGTGAAGAAGCACGTGTGTTTTTATATCACAATCTAATAGAACATTTTCACACCTGTATGTCGGGATGATCGGTTTCCTTTGCAATCCTGCGCGTTTTTCTGAATGCATTTGTGGCTCTCTCCTGAGACAGAGGGGCGCACGGGGAGCTCCGCCCCCTGACCTTGGAGGTGCCCCCGAACCAGGTCGAGGTGGAGGTAGATTAGTGAAGTCCTAAGCCAGTCCGTAAAGATTTCTATTCCTGGGAGACAAGCCAGCCAGCAGACCCGGGGCCACACCACGAGGGGTCCCTCCACACTGTCCCCAGCACCCTGCCGAGGCTTCCATGGCCTCCCTGTTCTCTGGCCGAGTCTTGATCCGGAACAATAGTGACCAGGACGAGCTGGACACGGAGGCCGAGCTCAGCCGCAAGCTGGAGAACCGGCTGGTGCTGCTGTTCTTCGGCGCTGGGGCTTGTCCCGAATGCCAGGCCTTTGCGCCCATCCTCAAGGACTTCTTCGTGCGGCTCACAGATGAGTTCTACGTGCTGCGGGCGGCCCAGATAGCCCTGGTGTATGTGTCTCAGGACCCCACAGAAGAGCAGCAGGACCTGTTCCTCAGGGACATGCCTGAGAAGTGGCTCTTCCTGCCCTTCGAGGATGACCTGAGGAGGTGAGGTGGGGCAGGGAGGTCAGGGAGGGCTTCCTGGAGGAGGGGGCAGCTCCACTGAAAGTGAAGCATTTGTATATTGATTCGTCCATTCCATCCAGAGTGAAAAAGTGAATGAGCAGTGCCTATCGGCCAGTCCACGGACCAGGAACTGGGGGTAGGAGTGGGGTGCACATGCCAGCTTCCGTCCCACCCCCAGGAAGCTTATAGCCTAGTGAGCGCAATGCATGGGAAACAAAGCCTCACATATACAGCAGCAAAGCGCAGTCGTGCTCTGGAGGACAGAGGGCGGCGGCCAAGTGGGAACGCCATGGGGAAACCTTGCCGGGGTTCAGAGTCAGAGGATGCTTCCCGGAGGAAGTGGCTTTGAAGAGAGACCCCAAGAACATGGGAGGGAGGAGGGTGGACGACGAGGAAAGAGAAGGGTTTCTAAGCAGAGGGCACAGCACAGAGGCCGGCAGAGAAAGCATGGCCGGTGCAGGGAACCGTGAGCAGTTTCTGGGTGTGAGAGGTCAGTGGAGCAGAGCCACCGTGAGTGCGGGCACGATCCTCAGAGTAGCAGGGAGCCATGGTGGGCATTAGTGCTGAGAGGGAGGTAGTCGGATTCAAGGAGATGCCCAAAAACAGTATTAGAGCGCGCGTGGGCCTGGGTGTGTAGTTGTGTTGAGCCGTTTGAAAGTGGGCTGCGGACTTCAGGGCATTTGACCGAGTTCATTCGTTTTGCTGCTCAAGTTGGGAGTTTCTGGTCATGGAGACCTTCGTCTCCACCCAGAATGATCAGTTTGGACACTGGCTCACTCCCACTGCCCTGGGAGCCGAGGAGTTTGCTCTCCCCAGACTGGTAACTTTACCCTCCCCGGGGCAGAAACGCCAGCTGGAAGGGCATCACGGACAGATGCTGACCTCGTTTGAGACAGCGGCCTCTCGACAAAACATTCCCCCAGAATAGTAACTCATCTGGGCAGTCCCCATCCGCCACCCCCGCCCTCCTTTAGAGTGTAGAGCTGTCAAGCCACCAGGCCTGGTTTTTTTTTTAGACACAGGATCTTGACCTGTTGCCCAGGCTGGAGTGCGGAGGTGCAAAATCACAGCTCACTGCAGCCTCAAACTCCTGGGCTCAAGCAAAGTGATCCTCCCATCTCAGCCTCCCAAGTAGCTGGGACTACAGGAGAACACCATGCCTGGCTAATTTATGTTTTTATTTTTTTGTAGAGACGGGGTCTCACTATGTTGCCCAGGCTGGTCTCGAATTCTTGACCTCAGGCGATCCTCCTCCCGCCTTGGGCCTCCAAAGTGCTGGGATTACAGGAGTAAGCCACCGCACCTGGAGTTGCCAGATAAAGTTTGTCCCGTTAAATTTAAATTTCCAATAAACAACAAATAATTTTGTAGTATAAGTATGTCCCAATGAATACTAACAGATTATTCGTTGTTTATCCGAAATTCAAATTTAACTGAGTGTCTTGTATTTTTAATTACTAAATCTGGCAACCTTCTCCTGTGGGATTTTGCAATTATCATGTGTTCTCTTCCTGGCGGCCTGGAAAATGGCCACCCAAGAACTCAGGCTGAAACGGAGAGCCATGGGTGGAGCCTGGCGCAGTGGCTGGGGCCTGTAGTCCTAGCTGCTCCGGAGGCCGGCCAACGTGGGAGGATCGCTTGAGGGCAGGAGTTCAAGACGACCAGCTTAGGCAACAGGGAGACCCCGTCTCTACAAAAAATAGAAAATTTAGCCAGACGTGGTGATGTGTGTCTGTAGTCCCAGCTACTCAGGAGGCTGAGGCAGGAGGATCGCTTGAGCCCAGGAGTTGGAGGTTGCTGTGAGCTGTGATGACGCCACGGCACTCTAGCCCGGGCGACAGAGCAGCACCCTGTCTCAAAAAATAAAATAAAATAAAATAAAGGACCATAGCGGGCCCAGTTTGGCAGCCAGTACTTGATGTTTGGTCCAGGGTCTTCTGGGGACGTGGAAAGCGTCTCACTGGTTTCCACTGAGTAACGCATAGAACAAAATCAAAACTCCTCACCATCACCCTCCAGGGCCTGCATGATCAGGGCTGTACCCCAACCACCCTCCCACCTCGGGGCCTTTGCACCTGCTGTGTCTTCTGCCTGGACCTCCCTTCTCCCAGCCCCCCAACCCACAGATCGCAGCTCAGAGGCCACCTCCTCGGAGAGGCTCTCTCTGGCCAGACAGCCCTTCCCCAGCTTACTATTTCTCCGTGGTGTCTACCAGGAGTCATTGCTTCCTTCCTTCCTTCAGCCCGGACACGCTTCCTGGGCACTTACGCTCTGCCTGGCACTGTTTCAGGCACTAGGGACATCAGCGAATGGCGACAGAAACCCATGCCCCTGCGGGTCTGCAGTTCCAGTATGGGAGAAAAGGATAAGGAGGCATAAATAGAGCGTACGATGTGTCGGCTGCTGAAGGGCACGAGGGGAAACCCTGCAAAGCAGATTGAAAGTCTGCACGATCGGGGGCTCCA
Source organism: Avahi laniger (assembly GCA_963575035.1). Lineage (NCBI taxonomy): Eukaryota > Metazoa > Chordata > Mammalia > Primates > Indriidae > Avahi > Avahi laniger. Next base: position 30,068 of record CAUYSK010119503.1, read on the forward strand.
GAGTCTCACCGCCGCCCGGGGTAGAGTGCCCTGGCGCCATCAGATCCGGAGTCTTAACGTACGGATGTCTGGGGAGAGTGCTCCAGTGGGGGGCACGGGCAGTGCAAATGTCCTGAGGTTGGAGCACGCCCGAGGCACAGCGCGGAGGCCGATGCGTCTGGACCTGCCCTGGTCCTCGCATATGCCGGGTGCCAGGCAGACACGCGACAGTGTACACAGAAGGCGCCCGATAAGTGCAGGGAGGAGGGACGTGGGGCTCCCCGGTTCCAGGGTCAGGGACAGACTGACCCGCCCGCCCCGCAGGGACCTCGGGCGCCAGTTCTCCGTGGAGCGCCTGCCGGCGGTCGTGGTGCTCAAGCCGGGCGGGGACGTGCTCACGCGCGACGCGGCCGAGGAGATCCAGCGCCTGGGGCCCGCCTGCTTCGCCAACTGGCAGGAGGCGGCCGAGGTGCTGGACCGCAGCTTCCTGCCGCCCGAGGACCTGGAAGACGCGGTGCCTCGGAGCCTCACCGAGTGGCTGCGCCGCCGCAAGTACCGCGTGGAGAAGGCGACCCGGGGCGGGGGCGGCGCCGGCGGGGAGGGCGGGGCGGAGGGCGGGGCCCCGGGGCTGTTCTGACCTCCGGCGGGCGCGTCGCTGCAGGGCGGCGGTCTACGCGGAGCCCGCCCGGGGAGCGGGCTGGGGGAGGGAGCGTGCCGGGGCGCTCTGGGGTGGAGGGCGGGGACAGGCGAGGGGACCGTTCCGAATGCTCCGCGGGAGGAAGGAGCGACTGAGCGCTGGCCTTGGGCGGCGGGAGGGCGCCGTCCCGCTCCGAGCGCGCCCCGAAGGCAGGGGGAGCGCGCCCCGAGCTCCCGCGCTGCAGAGGGAAGGAGGGCAGAGCGGTGGGGGTGGGGATGGCGCCTGGGTTCCGAGTGCGGGGGCGCCCAGGGTGGGCCGGGGGTCGCTGCTCTGCGACATCCCCCCACCCCGGGGCCCCGTCCTGGCGTCTCGCCGCGGGCCGGGCCAGGCGCTGAAGCAGGGGCAGCTGTCGGAGATCTCCAGAAGTATTTTCGAGAAGCGGGTGCGGTCACTGGCTGCGAAATGGAAAAATGCAAAATCAAACCGAATAAACGTGCTGAGAACGCCGAGCCCGCCGCGCACCAGCGAGCTGCAGAAACGGCCCTGCGAGCGGAGTCTGCGTCGGATGAGCCGCCTGCGCCCGGTCTCCGCTCCGCTCCGCAGGGCCGCGTCCTCGCAGGTCCCCGCCCGCGCCGGCCGGACTCCGGGGTCCCCGGGGGAGAAAGCAGAACGCGGAAATCGGAACCCCCGGGCTGGAACCCCATGCCGGCTTCGCGCCTGCGAGACGGTCACCCCGCTTCGCGAAGCCTCATTTCTTTCCCTGGGAAGCGAAAGCAAGGCCGCGCCCTGCCGGGCCGGAGTTGAGACGGCGGAGCCGGCGCTCGCTTGGGTTTGCCCTCTGGCGCCGCCTAGCGGCGGGACGGGTACCTAACACGCAAATGTCCTGTGTCAACCACTCCTCTTGTGCCCGGTCTCCAAAAAGCGTTTCCTGGGAGGCCACGCGTGTCCGTGGAAACTAACAGGCGTGACTGCGGTGGGCGGGGATCTGACCGATGGGAGGAAGGAGTCTGGGGGCCCTGGGAGGCCAGAGGGGCCTGGTGCTGGACCACACCGCCTCCTTGCATTCTCTCCTCCACTCCCAATCTCCAGGCAGGGAAACTGAGGCTCAGGACTGTGATGTCGCCTGTTGCTGCAGGTTCCAGCCCTCTCTGGACCTCAGCAGTTGCATCTGTGAAACGGGTGCGTTGGACCCCGTGTGATAGTGACACTTAAATTCTCCGTACCCAATACTGGGTCACCCTTCTCGAACAAATCACAGGGCACCCAACCTGTCAGCAGCGTTAATATTCCAGCCAGCATGCGGTGGCCAGTCTTCCCACCTGGGCAGTGAGGCTGGGGGAGTCCACCTCTCGTCCTGTCGGGCTGTGTTACCTGGACAGGTTGCTGGCACTTTCCAAGCTTCCCCCTCTCCGCCTCCCCCACCCCTCCCATCCCAAGCCCACCTGTCGGGGCTGTAATGAGAAAGGACAGCTGGGCAAGTGGCCAAGGCAGATGAGAGTGGAGCCTTGCAGGGTTAATATAACTTTCCAAACTGAAGCCAGACACCCCCAAACTAGAGAGTCACCCCACACACAAAGGATAAGTATTTATTTGTGTCCCCGCCAAGCCCCAACAAATAATGGTGAAACCTAAGACAGTGCCATAATGACCTTTGGCCATTTTACGGAATCGTCCCTTTACTTGCAGGTTTAATGTATGTTTGCACCTCCTCCACCAGGCTGCGAGCCCCAGAAGGGCAATCGGGACTGTCTTGGTCACCATTGGGTCCCCAGAGCTGGGCACATAGGTGGGCTCCCATTAATGTTTGCTGAATAAATAAATGAAAGTATCTTACATCTCTGTGTCCCCAACACCCAGCCCAGAGCTGGGCCTCTGATCCAGATGAGTTCCTGAGACACGGCTACCCCAGCGCGAGACTTTTCCTTACCTGTGAAACATGGAAAATCCACCCTAACTTCGGCAAGATGAAAGAGTGGGTATGTTGGGCTGAGGCCTGGTGAATAGTGAATGAATAAATGAATGAATAAACGGGTTTCTGTTACAGATGAGGAGGCCCAGAGAGGATAAGGGACTTGCCCAAGGCCACACAGCAAAGGAGGAGACCACCTGGGATGAAGGGTCACCTCATAATCTCCCCTGGGGTCATTTTATCTATAAGGCACAACTCTTCTCAGTAGACCCCAAAAATTTGAAACCTGAAAAAAAAATTGACTCCAAAACTCTGAAAAGAGCCCTGAAAATCCAAAACCAGTGAAATCTGCCAGGTGCCTGTGAAGCCACACAGAGCAGCGAGTGGGGGCTGGGCTGCCGGGCTGAATCCTCCTCTGCCCGCACTAGCTGTGTGACCTAGGGAGTCGCTGCACCTCTCTGTGCCTCAGTTTCCTCATTTGTAAAGTCCAGATGATAGCGTAGGGCTGCCGCAAGGTCTGAATGCACGAACACAGGGCCAGCCCACAGGAGGCCACCTTGACCTCATTCACCTTGATATTCTGGGTCTAGCAGAAATGCGCTACCTTTGAAACCATTTGCAGATTTGATTTCTCACACTTCGGAAGAATCCCAGAGCGGGAGCGCAAGATGATACATTCATTCCTGTGATCATTTATTGAGGGCCTGCTAGGAGCTGAGCACGGCCCCAGACACAGGGACACAGTGGTGGGCCGCTGAGCCAGACACCTGCCCTCCTGAGCTGGTCCCCAGCAGGGTGCTCCAGACTTCAGGCGACTACCTTTAGCGCTGCGAAAGGAACAAAGCGCTTCGGGAAAATGGACAGTGGAAATGTAACAGACGGAATGGGAGAACATTTTTACAAATCATGTAGTTGATAAGGACTTGATATTCAGAATGTTTTAAGAACTCCTACCGTGCAATGACAAAAAGACAAACAAGTCAACTTAAAAATGGGATTTGATCAACTTACCATTGATCCAGCAACCCCACCACTCGGTATTGACCGAAAGGAAAAGAGATAGTTTTATCAAAAAGACACCTGCACGCGAATGTTTATAGCAGCACAATTCACAATTGCAAAGATGTGGAAACAACCCAAATGCCCATCAATTCATGAGTGGATTAATAAAATGTGGTACGTGTATACCGTGGAGTACTACTCAGCCATGAAGAAGGATGACTTAATGACTTTGCAAAAATTTGGATGGAGCTGGAGACCATTATGCTAAGTGAAGTACCCAAAGAATGGAAAAGCAAACACCAAGATCCTCACTATTGAATTGGAACTAACTGGTGAGCACCCGTGTGCACAGAGGGAAGTAAATCTCCAAGGAAATCAAGCAGGGGGAGTCGGTGGAGGGGATGGGCAAAAATCTTCCTGGTGGGTACAATGAACACTATCGGGGTGACAGGCACACTTATAATCCTGACTCGAGCATTACAGAAGCAATCCATGTACCCAAAACCATCTGTACTCCCATAATACTTGGAAATTTTTTTAAAAAGGGACTTGAATAGACGTCCCTCCAAAGAAGATATGCAAACAGCCAACAAGCACATGAAAAGATGCTTAACATCATTCACTATTAGGGAAATGCAAATCAAAACCACAATGACACACCACTTTACACCCACTAAGGTGGCTCCAATCAAGGAGGAGTGTTGCTCCATGAATTAATGTAGATGTGTTTGCAGACAGGATTTGTCTGAGGAGTTTTGCAGAGCTTTGCCCTAAAGGAATATGTGAATGTGTTGGTTTGCATTTCCAATGCTATTGCACTGGGAAGGGCGTCTCTGAAAGACAGTAGCGGCTGTATCCCACAAGGCGCCGTGTTTCTCAGACCTAAAGGTTTGGATTTTCTTTGTAAAGCACAGTGAATCTGTTAAAAGCTACAGGATGAGAGCTGACGATGGAGTGCCCCCGGAACAGACAGCTGCCCGAATGGCTAAAAACAAGCTCCTGTTTAAACACTCTACACTGCCTGTCTCCATTCACAATAACCTAATAAATATGGAGCCAACATATCTCTGTTTAACCGCTCTGTTAAGTGATAAACTTACCTTAGAACTTAGAAGTTAACCTTTGAAAGATTTTGTAACCGTTTGCTCACGTAGATAGAATTAGTTAAAGAATCTGTAGAAGCCTTTTGAAAATCTGTTAACCTGAGAGGAACTACCTGCTGTTGTGTAAATCTGTTACCCCTGGCAACTAATCACTGTTCCCTGTAAGTTACCATGTAAGACCTCATTTGGGGCTTTTTGAGACCCACGGAGAAGGTCTAGGTCCCCTGAGATCCCGCTTTGCCCATAATCTTCATAAACTTATAAAACTATATCTTCATCTCCGTGTATTCTTTTATTTCTTTTATTTTCCATTTTTCTCTATTATTTTCTTATCCCTTGCAACTCCACGAAAGGGACCCGGTTTTTTGTTTTTTTTTTTTTTTTTTTTATACAGAGTCTCACTCTGTTGCCTGGGCTAGAGTGCAGTGGTGGCGTCAGCGTAGCTCACAGCAACCTCAAACTCCTGGGCTCAGCAATCCTCCTGCCTCAGCCTCCCGAGTAGCTGGGACTACAGGCATGAGCCACCATGCCCGGCTAATTTTTTCTATATATTTTTAGTTGTCCAATTAACTTCTTTCTATTTTTAGTACAGACGAGGTCTCGCTCTTGCTCAGGCTGGTTTCGAACTCCTGAGCTCAAACAATCCACCCGCCTCGGCCTTCAAGAATGCTAGGATTATAGGCGTGAGCCACTGCACCCGGCCAAGTTCAGTCTTAAATTGAATGAATACTGTGTAGTTTTTGCCAATATTGTGGGGAAGGATATTGGACTCTAAAGGATGGAGTAATCATTCCTTTATATTGGCTTAATTCTTTTCCTGTATCTTTTTTTTTTTTTTTTTGACACAAAGTCTTTCTCTGTTGCCCGGGCTAGAGTGCCATGGCGTCAGCCTAGCTCACAGCAACCTCCAACTCCTGGGCTCACGCGATCCTCCTGCCTCAGCCTCCTCAGTAGCTGAGACTATAGGCATGCGCTACCACACTCTGCTAATTTTTTCTATTTTTAGTTGCCTGACTACATTTTTTTCCATTTTTAGTAGAGACGGGGGTCTTGCTCTTGCTAGAAATGGTTTCTTGCTAGAAATAGGCTGGTCTCGAACTCCTGAGCTCAAGCGATCCTCCTGCCTCAGCCTCCCAGAGTGCTAGGATTACAGGCATGAGCCACTACGCCCAGCCCTTTTCCTGTATCTTTAAAAAAATGTTATTTATTAAGTATCGCAAGATATAAAAGAATATTAAAAATATGTAAGTCTTAAAACAAGAAATATAATAGAAATCCTCATAACTCCCACCCAAGTTTTAGGAGATGTTTTGAGATCCCCACTGAGCAAAGGTAACCAGTACTATGAATTTGTTTATCGTTTCCTATTCTTCATATTTTTGTCTGTAAAAAATACATTGTTTAGTTTTGCATGCATTTCAATATACAGGTATACCTCGTTTTATTCACTTTATTGTCTTCGCAGATATTGCATTTTTTTTGTTTTGTTTTTACAAATTGAAGGTTTGTGGCAACCTTGCATCGCATAAGTCTGTCGGTGCCATTTCTCTAACAGCATGTGCTTACTTGGTGTCTCTGGTAATTTTGCTAATTCTCTCAATATTCAAACTTTTTTATTATGATTATATCTGTTATGGTGATCTGTGATTAATGATCTTTGATGTTACAGTTATTTTGGGGCATTATGATCCATGCCTTTATGAGACAGTGGCACCCTTAATAAACATGTATGTTCTGACTGCTTCACCAACCAGCTATATTTCTCCATCTCTCTCTGTCTCCTTAGGGCCCCCTATTCCCTGAGACACAACAATATTGAAAATAGACCAGTGAATAACCCACAATGCCCTTTACGTGTTAAAGTGAAACAAAGAGTTGTACATCTCTCACTAAATCAAAAGCTAGAAATGAGTAAGCGTAATGAGGAAGACATGTGGAAAGCCAGGATGGCCCAACAGCGAGGCCTTTTGCACCAAAGAGCCAAGTTGTGAATGCAAAGGAAAAGTTCTTGAAGGAAATTAAAAGTACTACTCCAGTGAGCACATGAATGTTAAGAAAGCAAAACAACCTTATTGCTGATATGGAAAAAGTTTTAGGTGTCTGGATAGACTATCGAACCAGCCATGACATTCCCTTAAGCCAAAACCTAATCCAGAGCAAAGCCCAAACTGTCTTTAATTCTGTGACGTCTGAGAGAGGTGAGGAAGTTGTGGAAAAAAAGTTGCAAGGTATCAGAAATTGGTTCATGAGGTTTAAGGAAAGAAACTGTCTCCATGACATAAAAGCGCAAGGTGAAGCCGCAAGTGCTGATGGAGAAGCTGCTGCAAGTTACCCGGAAGACCTAGCTGAGATCATTGAGGAAGGTGGCCGCACTGAACAACATATTTTCAGTGTGCAAAATCCAGCCTTCTGCTAGAAGATGCCATCCAGGACCTTCATAGACAGAAAGGAGGAGTCAACGCCTGGCTTCAAAGCTTCAAAGGACAAGCTGATGCTTGTTAGGGGCTCGTGCAGCTGGTGACTTTAAGTTGAAGCCAACGCTTGTTTACCTTTCTGAAAATCCTAGGGCCCTTAAGAGTTATGTTAAGTCTATTCTTCCATTTATGGAGCCTGTGCTCTATATAAGTGGAACAACAAAGCCTGGATGACAGCACATCTGTTAACAGGGTGATTTGCTGTGTTTTAAGTCTGCTGTTACCTACTGTGCAGACAAAAAAAATCTCTTTCAAAATATTAAGTGTTCATTGACGATGCACCTGGTCACCCGAGAGCTCTGATGGAGATGTATAAGGAGAGTAATGTTTTCATGCTGCTAACACGACATTCATTCTACAGCCCATGGATCAAGGAGTCATTTTGACTTCCAAATCTATTTACTTAAGAAATACATTTCATAAAGCTATAGCTACCATAGAGAGTGATTCCTCTGAAGGATCTGGACAAAAGCAAACTAAAGACATTCCGGAAAGGATCCACTATTCTAGATGCCATTAAGAACCTTCACGATTCATGGGAAGAGGTCAAAATATCAACAATTAACAGGAGTTTGGAAGAAGTTGATTCCAACCCTCACGGATGACTTTAAGGGGCTCAAGACTTCAGTGGAGGAAGTCACTGCAGATGTGGAAATGGCAAGAGAACTAGAATTAGAAGTGGAGCCTGAAGATGTGCTGAATCGCTGCAACCTCATCAGCAAACTTGAACGGATGAGGAGTTGCTTCCTATGGATGAGCAAAGAAAGTGGTTTCTTGAGATGGAATCTACTGGTGAAGATGCTACAAACATCGTTGAAATGACAACAAAGGATTTAGAATATTCCATAAACATTGTCGCTAAAGCAGCCGCAGGGTTTGAGGGGGAACTGACTCATTCTGAAAGACATCCACTGTGGAGAAAATGCTATCGAACAGCGTCACGTGCTACCGAGAAATCTTTCATAATAGGAACAGTCAACTGATGTGGCAACTTCATTGTTTTCTTATTTTGAGAAATGGCCACAGCCACCCCGACCTGCATCACCCACCGTCCTGATCAGCAGCAGCATCGAGGCAAGACCCTCCACCAGCAAAAAAATTATGACTCATTGAAGGCTCAGGTGATGGATCGTTAGCATTTTTTAGCAATAAAATATTTTTTAATTAAGATATATAGTTTTTTAGACATTATGCTATTGCACACTTGATAATCTACAGTACAGTGTAAACATAAATTTTATAGTCCCCCCTTTTTTTAAAGCCAAATTTAGCAGTGGAGGATGGGATATATGGGCACTTTTTAAGGCAGTTTTCATGTCTTTATTAGATCTGCCATCAGGGCTTTTTCATGGGCAGTTTCTGTTGATTTATTTTTTTCCTTTAAATGGGCCATCTTTTTTCATTGTATGTCTTGTGATTTTTTTAAAATTGAAAACTGGACATTTGAACCTAATAACATAACTCTGGAAATTGGATTCTCCCCCTTCCCCACGGCTCATTGTTTTTTGTTGCTGTTTTTGGTTTTTTTGATTGTTGTAGGCTGTCTCTGTGCCCAGGATCAGCCTGAGGTACAAACTTAAGATCCTCTCAAGTCTTTTCTGAGCCTGCACCTTTCCCTGGGCATGCACAGCCACTTCTAATTTTACCTGTTCATGCAGTTGCTTTGTGTGTGTGTTTTTTTTTTTTTTTTTTTTTTTTTTTGAGACAGAGTCTCACTCTCTTGCCCAGGTTAGAGTGCCGTCGCATCAGCCTAGCTCACAGCAACCTCAAACTCCTGGGCTCGAGCGATCCTCCTGCCTCAGCCTCCCGAGTAGCTGGGACTACAGGCACGCGCCACCATGCCCAGCTAATTTTTTCTACTTTTAGTTGTTTGGCCAATTTCTTCCTATTTTTAGTAGAGATGGGGTCTCACTCTTGCTCAGGCTGGTCTCGAACTACTCAGGTCAAACGATCCTCCTGCTCGGCCTCCCAGAGTGCTAGGATTATAGGCATGAGCCACCGCGCCCGGCCAGTGCAGTTGCTTTTAAATGTCCTAGTCTTTAATGTCTGGCTCCCAAAAGAGGAAAAACAGAAAATTGAAGGGGGAAGAAAAAAATGGTGCTGGCCCTTTAAATCCCCTGTAAACCACTTCAGCCCGAGGGGAAGGGGCTTGCAGCAGTGGGAGGACGTGCAATAACTAGAGCCATCTGCCCCTTTGTACCTCTGTGGTCAGAAGCAGCAATCAGTGATCGGAGCACAGACCCCTGACACTAGGAGGACAGGGTCTTACAGGGTCTCTTTTGCCCGTCCTGGCTCCTGCAAACTGTGTGCAGGTTGCTCCAGGCCAGGAGCACGGGCACAGTTGTCTGCCATGGGATTGGGCGTTGGGTAGCCGCTAAGAGCTGAAATTGGCTGAAATGAATGCCTAAGTCTTCCCCTGGATGTTGCAAGCCTTTAATACAGCTGTCCCCAACCGTTTTGGCACCAGAGATGGATTTCATGGGAGACGGCTTTTCCATGGACAGGGTGGGGGATGGTTTCGGGATGATTCAAACACATTGCATTTGTTGTGCAGTCAGACCTCTCTGCTAATGACAATCTGTATTTGCAGCCGCTCCCCAGCATTAGCATCACCTCCTCAGCTCCGCCTCAGACCATCAGGCATTAGAATCTTATAAGGAGCCACAACCTAGATCCCTGCATGTGCAGTTTACGGTAGGGTTCATGCTCCTATGAGAATCTAATGCGGAGCTCAGGCAGCGAAGTGAGTGATGGGGAGCGGCTGTAAATACAGATGAAGCGTCACTCTCTCCCGCTGCTCACCTCCTGCTGTGCAGCCGGGTTCCTAACAGGCCACTGACCGGTACCACCAGGCCCAGGGGTTGTGGAATGCAGCTTCAATAGATTCTAGAGTTCTAAATAGTGACATCAGACGTATTCTGCCACTGCAGTCATTGCCTAGATAGAAAGAGAGATTACTGGTGTTTCTATTCTGCCATCTCAGAATTTCCCTCATCTGTTTGTTTCTATGGATTTACCTATTCTGGACATTTCATATAGGTGGAATTCTATAATATGTGGTCCTGGGGGACTGGCTTCTTTTACTTGGCGTAATGTTTTCAAGATTCATCCATGTTGTTGCGTATATCAGTACTTCATTCCATTTTATGGCCAAATAATATTCCATTGTATGGATATATCATATTTTGTTTATCTTTCATTAGTTGATGGACATTTGGGTTGTCTCCACCTTTTGGCTACTATGAATAATGCTGCTCTGAACCTTTCTGTGAAGGTTTTGTTGGACATGGTTTTATTTCTCTTAGGTACATACCTAGAGTGTAATTGCTTGATCAAATGGTAAATATATGCTTCACTTTTCGAGGAACTGCTACACTGTTTTTCCAAAGTGGTTGCACCATTTCACGTTTCCATCTGCAGTGTTCAAGGGTTCTAATATTGCCACATCCTTGCCAACACTTAGATTATCAGACTTTTTGGTTATAGCCACCTTGTGTGAAATGGTATCTCATTATGGTTTTGATTTTCACTTCCCTGATAACTACTAATGTTGATCGTCTTTTTATATGCTTCTTGGCCATTTGTATTATATATCTTCTTTGAGGAAATGTTTATTCAGATACTTTCCCCATTTTTAAATTTGTGTGCGTGTGTGTTTTTGTCATCAGTTGTAAGAGTTCTTTATATATTCTATATATGACTCCCTTATCAGATATATAACTTGCAGTTATTTTTTTCCATTCGGTGGGTTGTCTTTTCACTTTCTGGATAGTGTTCTTTGAAGTACAGAAGTCTTTAATTTTGATGATATTCCACTTATGTATTTTTGTCATTGTTTCTTATACTTTTGGCATCATATTTAGGAACCTATGTTTATTTATACCTATGTTTTTTCTAAGAGTTTTACAGTTTTAGCTCTTACATGTAGATCTTTGATCTATTTTGATTTAATTTCTGTATACAGAGTGAGGTAAAGATTCAACTTTATTCTTTTATATGTAGATAGTCACTTGTCCAAGCACCATTTGTTGAAAATATTGTTCCCCATTGAAAGGTCTTGGCAATCTTTCTCGGTCGAAAATCAGTTGACTATAGATACATTGGTTTATTTCTTTTTAGAGACTGGTCTTGAACTCTTGGACCAAGCGATCCTCCCACATAGCTGGGATTGCAGGCACCTGCCACCCTGCCTGGCTTGCGTTGGTTTATTTCTTGATTCTCAGTTCTATTTCATTGATCTATATGTTGATCCATATACCAGTGCCACAAGGTTTGATTACTATTGCTTTGTGGTAAGTTTTGAAATTGAGGAATGTGGCTCCCCAACTTTCTTTTTCAAGATTGTTTTAATTATTCTGTCCTTCGTATTTCCATGTAACTTTAGAGTCAGCTTGTCAATTTGAACAAAGAAGTCAGCTGAGATTCTGACAGAGATTGTGTTGAATCTCTAGGTCAGTTTGGGGAGTATTTCCATCTTAACATTAAGTATTCCAATCCATATGTCTTTCTATTAATACTCAGCTCTTCTTTAATTTATTTCAGTGATGTTACATAGTTTTCAGAGTACAAGTTTTGCATTTCTTTTGTAAAACGTATTTGAAAGTATTTCATTCTTTTTGATGCTTATTGTAAATGAGATTTTAGAAAAATTTTATTTCAGACTATTTGTTACAAATGTATAGAAATACAGTTGATTTTTGTATGTTATTCTTGTATTCTGTAACCTTGCTGAACTCATTTATCAGTTCTAATAGTTTTTAGGTGGATTCCTTAGAATTTTCTATATATAAGATTATGTCATCTGTGAATAGACAGAGTTTTATAATACTTTCCCTTCTGGATACCTTTTATTTCATTTTTGCCTAACTGGTTTGGCTAGAACCTCCAGCACAATGCTGAATAGAAGTGGTGAAAGTGAACATCACTGTTTTTTTTTAAAATCTGGTTTTGGTATCAAGGTTGTGCAAGCCTCACGAGTTGGACAGTGTTCCTTCTTCTACATTCTGGACCAGGTTGTTTAAAATCTGAATTATTTATTCTTTGACTGTCTGATGAACTAGCCTATAAAAACTGTCTGGCTTTTCTCTTACCTTTGTTGGAAGATTTTTAAACTATTGATTTCTATTTCTTTAATAATTATAGGGTTATGAGGTTTTATATTTCTTTTTCAGTGGGTTTCGGCATATTAGTGTAAAGATCTATCCATTTCTTTTTAATTTTAAATATACTAGGATAAAGCTTTTGTAAATGCTTCATGTATGATGGAAAATAAAAATTTCAGAGTTGTTAGATGTTCTGTATGTGTCCATTGGGTCAAAGTTGCCAGTTGCCTTTGTGAACTAAAATAAAATTTTAAGGCTCACCCCCCCACACCAGCTTACTAAATGGACCCCCTGATGGCCAAAGGAATATCCAAAAACTAAATTGCTAGCCAGGAGGAGGGAGGTCAGACATGCCTTATCATGCCCCCTCCCTTCTTGGAGACATCCTTGTAACCCATTAGCAGGCCTAAGGCTATGCAAGACACACCTGCAGGTACTCACTTGACACAACAAATACATGTCCAGTGGCTTGTCTCTGATAAACAGCTCCTTATGTTGAAACATTCCAAGCCTTTAGACAAAGCTTCATATCTTTAACCAATGACAAGCCAAAGAATCTTTAAACCCACCTATAACCTGTAAGCCCTGCTTCAAGATGGCCCACCTTTTCGGGCCAAACCAATGTATGCCTCCCACGTATTGATTTATGACTTTACCTGTAACCCCCGTCTCCCTGAAATGTATAAAACCAAACTGTGACCCAGCCACAGCCAGTCCACTGCTCAAGACCTCTTGGGCGTGGCTCCGGGTCATGGTCCTCAAATTTGGCTCAGAGTAAATCTCTTTAAAATTATTTTACAGAGTTTGGTCTTTTTTCCATTGACACCTTATTCAGATCTTTGTCTTTACTGATGCTTTCTTGTTGCAGAGCTATCCACTACTGAGAAAGCTCTCCCACTCCGCCGCTGACTTGCAGTTCTGTCCAGTTTTACTTTCTGCTTACAAGTTATTATTAAATTCATATACGGTTAGAACTATTACATCTTCCTGGTGGACTGACCTCTTGATTACCTTATAGTAACCCTCTTTATCTCTTATAATGATTTTTGCCTTTGGTTCTTATTTTTCCTTACAGATACTTACAGAGTGACACCAACTTTTATTTATATACCCTGGTATTCCTTTTTTTACCCTTTCAAATTTTCTGTGTCTCATTGGCCTAGATACTGTGCATAAATAGAACATGACCATGTTTTTAAAATCCCATCTTATATTGTTTTTTAATTGGAACATATAGTTCATTTACGGTTTTTGAAATTACTGATATATTTGGGTTTATGTCATCTTATTTTGTGCTTTTGTTTCAGGTTTTCTTTCCTTTCTTGCCTTCTTTTGATAGTTTTTTTTCACATCCCTTTTCCTCCCATATGTTTTGAAGTTGCTTACTTTTTTTGTTTTTAGTGCTTACACTAGAAAATCTATCAATGTTTAATGTTAATACTTTACTCTCCTCTTCAGCAGTGTAAGACCCATAACATTTTAACTTCGATCATTCCCTCCCAATTTATATGCTACTATTATCTTTATTTGCTACTATTATCATATATTTGTGTGATATATGTGATACTTTAGTTGTATCTTATTTTTTGCAACCACAAAAGGGATCTGTTGTATAAAACAATAACATTTAAAATTACCCACACATTTACATATGAGACCTTTTGTCTCAGATCACTTTCCTTCTGCCTGAAGTTTATCCTTTAGAACAGGCGTCAACAAATTAAAGCCTGAGGCCAAGTCCAGCCTGCCGCCTGCTTCCGCAAATACAGCCTTGCGCATGTGTTTACATATCGTCTATTTCATGCTACAGTGGTGGAGCTGAGTAGCTGTGACAGAGACTGTGTGGCCCCGTAAAGCTGAAAATATTTAATATCTGTTCCTTTACAGAAAAAGTCTGCTGATCCCTGCTTTAGAATTTCCTTTAGTGATGGTGCCAATCTCTGTCTTTTGTTTTTTTGAAAATGTGTTTGTTTTATTTTTATTCTTAACAGTTTTGGAGGGCACATAATTGTAGATAACAGCTATTCCACTAATTTCTAACTTCCGTTGTTGTTATTGAGAAATATAGGTGTTCCTTTGAAGATAAGTTGTCTATTTATTTATGGTTACTTTTAAGATTTTGTCTTTGGTGCTTTGCAGTTTCATCATGATCTAGCTAGGCATGAATTTCTTTTTATTCCAGTTTCTATTTATTTTGCTTGGGACTCACTGGGTTTTCTGAATCAAGGATTGATATCTTTTATTGCTTCTGGAAAATTTTCAGCCTCTTTGGATAGTTAGCCCTGCTCCATTCTCTCTTCCCTGTTCTTCAGAAGCTCCGATTAGATAGATATAGGTTAAACACTTTCACTCTACTCTTCAGGTTGGTTTACCTCCCTCTCATATTTTCCCTTTGTTTCTCTGTGCATTTATATTGACAGTTTCTTTACATCTCTTTATTCTGGGCTCCTCTGCTGTTAAACCTGTTTATTGAGTTAATTTAAATTATTATATGTCTTGTGAGTACTTTTTTACATATTTTCACATATGCGTGGTCATTTATTATAGTTCTTGTTCTTTTTATTCGTATTTTCAAACATTTCTTTAAACATTTATTGTATTGATATTAGTAAAACATATATTTTATTTCAAATATCTGTTGTTCTGTTGATTTGCTTAGCACCTTGTTTTCTTATGTTTGTGATGTTGGGGGGCGGGGCTGCAAGTTTGTTTTTGTTTTGTTTGTTTGTTAAGTTACCTGTGGAGATTCCTTGAGGCCTAGTTAAAGATAGATTCCTCCAGAGAGGATTTGCATTTCTAAGGGCTTGGGGCACTACCAGCCTGGACCTCTTTAAACTTTAGTATTAGGTTAAATAGACCACTTAAGTAATCCAATTTCAGGCTGTCCGACAGGATGAAGGCTGACTATGGCTACAAAGCCTCAGTTTATACAGTTGTTTTGTTCACTGAGGGTAGAGACCCTAGGAGTATCCCACCATTATGTGGGAAAGGGACCCCCTACTTGGGCTGACTGGGTTTTGTCCTTGGGAGTTTTTTCCGATGCTCAGTTCTTTAGTTTTGGCAAATGCCTTTAGGCAGAAGCTGACTTCAGAGCTTTGCTTGCCTGTCTCCCTCGGTGCCTACTGTCACTTAGTGTTGACCGGCCCACCAGCTGATTTAAAAACATGTTTGTATAGTCGGTACAACATTTGCAGTTTTCGTTACAGCAAGAGTGCAGAGTACCTTCTCTGTTAGACCTCGGGAAATGGATCTGTTTTTATTTTTTCCCTGATTGTAAAGTTATGTCCATTATAGAAAACATATAAAAGAAAGCCAAAGTAGAAAACACATTTTAAAAATGAATAAAAAATTGGCCGCAATCCCACTTCTCAGAGATAAAAAGTTAGTATTTTAATATATTACCCTGTAACTGTTCCCATGCATACAATACTGGCAGGCTGCAGTCTTAGATTGTATTTTTTATTACGTTTGTTCTCTGTAGCAGCACTTCTAAGTAGCTCTGATTTAATATTATGATTTGTGCTTTTGTGGGTAGGCATAAGAAAAAAATCCCTTGAAAAATCCTCTATCTGCTATAAAGCTGGAGTAAACATTGTAATATTATTCAGTACGCCATTTCTAAGAGTCCTTTTAGTAAATTTTTCCAGATTTTAGGCAACTATATCATTTGATATGCATTTGCATATTTCCATATGAGCTGATGAGAGCTCTATCACCCCTCCCTGCCCTCGTCCCTCCCCACTTCTTTCTTAACTTTTTTGTTTTTTTCCACCTCAGTTTCCCTAAAGATCAAAGCTTATGCCAATTGTAATATTTATCTCCTGTTTGGCTTTAAATATAATTCTTTTCTCACCATAACTTTTACTCCCTTTAAAAATTTTATTTTACTATTCTTAATTTTTAAAAGTGAATCAATATTACACACCAACCCATAAACATCTTTGGAAATACTATGGCAGAGTATAAATAAGTTGTCTTTATAACTAAATGAAGGTAAGTTAAATAAAGCTAAGCTGGGAGTACAGCCCCCTTTTTATAGTCCTAATTTAAAAATTCTAAGTTTAGTAAATATATTAATTCGGACGGAGCAGCTAGCTTCAGTAAACACTAATTACACTGATATGCTTTTATTTTTTTAGAACAAGATTAATAGAAAAATGGTTAAGGGACAGGTATGTAACAAATCTCAATAAATAATACCGAATCTTAGGTGTGCATGAGGGAAGCGTCACTCGCAAAGACAGGATGATTAGATGACCACTTAGCTGAATGAGAGAACATCAAAAATGGTTTTCATAAAACCAAGACTGGTAATCGCTGTACTTTTTTTTAAATTAAAAGATTCTTTTGATCATATTCCTTTTCAAAGCTGTTTCGATGTTTTTAAAGTTACAACACAACTCTATTGCTTACAAAATCTTTGTTTGTACGAGATGTGTGTGTCTTAGGTTGACTAACGTAGAGTTACTAGATATGGAGCACCGCACAATACTGAAGCCATAGAATAAATCGGCCTTCCAAACGATAATGGACACGTTTCACTTGCAGAAAAAAGATGTAAGTTTGTATTTAAAGTGTTGTCACTGGCTAATATAAAACGGATTTTTAAAATTAGATTAGCAGTAAAACAAAACCTTAATTATCGAAAGTCCATTTAAGCACTAAAGTGCACACACACACTCCCTCTCACACATTTTAAATAAAGATTAAAGGCACTTAAGAAGCAGTATATCAAACCAGAATGTATTAGGATGTCGATTAAATAATTATTTTTCTTTTCTCTTCTGTAGGTGAAGACGACTCGACAGAATTTACCACAGTTACTGCAGAGTCTCCAAAAGCACTGCTGGCGGGGCCCTGACTAGGGGGCGGCTGGCGCGTCTCCTTCCTCTGCCAAGTCTCCTCGGGTCCTTTCGTGACGGCGCGACTCGACTGGTCATTTTTTAGGACGCAGCCCGATCCAAAGAGCTCTTCCATCAGGCTGCTTTTCTTATCTCTCACAGTTGCGTCTGCTGCTTTCGTTCCGGAAGACCGACCGAACGCGGGTTCGTGCCCGCTAACGGAGGGCGCGTGCTTCGATCCTGCCGCGCGGCCGCTGCGCCCCCCGCTGCCCGCGAGCGCCGGCGCGCCGGAGGCCGGGAGGCCGTGGTGCAGGTTCTCCACGGCTGCCGTGAACGAGTACCGCTTTCTCCGGCCGAAGGGCGCCCTGGCGCCCGGGACAGCGTACTTATCCGGTAGCTCGTTCACGTCATCTGCGTGGTCGGTTCTTTGAAACTTGTCTTTTACTCTGTCATCTTCTTGACTGCCTTCTCTCTCAGGACGAATTACTTGAGTTCTTTTCGGTGGTACTTCTTGTTCTTTCATTAAAACGGTCTTCTTTTCTTGGTCTTCCTTTTTCTCTTTTTGTCTTCCAGTATTCTCTAGAGGTGCTTGTAATTTGAAATGTTCTTCCTTTGATAAACCTATATTACAAAGATAGACAATTTAGTGCTCTTTTAAAAATTAATGGATTTCTGTATCGAGATGCTATGTTTAGCACACTTTATTTTCATTGCATGCCAAGAACACTGAAATGACAGAAAAGATAAAATAGATGCATACCGCCCTAGCTTGCAGAGAAGAGTGCTAGTAACAAGCTTGATACGTTGTGCTTTCCCAGAACATCCCAAATAAATGGGAGCTATGAAACCAAAAGAAAAATGATATTCATAGAAGAAAAATAAAATTTGCCGATAAGGTTATTAATAGAGGTTTAACATCACTAGCTGGATGTAGTGCCATTCAAAATAATACAAACATTTTCACACACGTAATTGGCAAATAATTTCTAGAGTTGGTGAGAACACGGGGAAATTGGAATTTTCGATACCCGTTGGGGAGTGTGTACTCGTAGAGCTTTTTTGGATGGCAACCAAAAAGGTTTAAGTGTACATACTCTTAGACCCAACACCTTCACTTCTTGGAGTGAACCTACCAAAATAGACACAGAGAAGCGTAAGGACGATGTTTACTACAGCATGAGCTAGTAACAATGAAGCATCCTAAATATCTGTCAAACATGGAATTCTAGGCAGTAATTAATTATAAAGAATGAGGTGGATAAGCATGAACTGCCAGGGAGCTGTGCTCCCACCCTAGAATATAAGCACATGAGGGCAGGATACTTTGCATTTGCTCACTGCCATCTCCGTAGTGCGCAGAACACTGCCCGATACAGGGTATGCTCAAAAAGTATTTGTCGAATGAACAAACTTTCTAGGATAATATGAGTGACCAAAATGGACTGAAAAATAAATGGAAAACTTAAATAGACTAGTGATCACCGTGAAAATGCAACTGATGTCAGCTTCTACCAAACTGTATCAGACAGATTGGCTTTGCAGGTGAATTCTACCACACTGTTGTGTTATTTAAACATTATTTGGTCCCACAACTGAGATGTGGCCCTTCTGGGGCCTCTCCTGAATGCCTAATGTGTTCAACAAGGGCTCTGCACTCTGGCCTGCGGGAACTCTGGGAATCATTCATCAGTGACTGTTCTTTCCTTGCAAGTTGTTCTTACCCGGCCTTGGGGGTTTCACCATGTTTCCCATTAGTGATATTGTAACGTGAAAACAATGGAGCAATGTTTTCAAAATTCCGAAGGAAAATTATCTCCAACCTAGAATTTTCCATCCGGGCAGTTACTAATCAAGTGTAGGGGTTGAATAATGACATTTCCAGATGAAAGGTATACAAATTTTCCTTACATATACCCATTTACAAGAAGCTAGTGGAGCCTGTGCTCTTTAAAACATGATGGAATTTACCAAGAAAGAAGAGGACTTGGTTTAGGAAACAGAAAATCCTGTAGAGAAGAGGAGTGACAGGAACCTGCAGGAAATGATGAAGGGAGACGCCAGGATGGTAGCTGCATGCCAGAGGGGCAGAGGTAGACTAACACCGCACCTCTGTTAAGACCTCCAGATACCAAACACCAGGCGAACCAGGGCCTTGGCCTGTCTGCCCGTGGCTGATTAAGTGTTACACTCTCTAGCATACGCTGCAGCCTGGGCCAGCTGAGGACTCTCCTTGCACCCCACAGAAGCATTTTGCTTTTACCTACTTCTGAGAGCTGAAGGTAAGCTTTGGTGATCTTAGAAGAGGACATTCTGAGTGGCCCATTCCCTCTCACCCTACCTCTCTTGGACCTGTCCACAGAAGCCCTGCCAGATGCCGTGGATCTGAAGGCTTTTCTGTCTCCCAGGACAATTCATGACCTCACCTACTACTGACTTGTACATTCAGGGGAGCTGAAGCTGGAGTCTCTGCTCGGCTTATCTTTTCCTGGAAGTCTTCATTCAGTGGTGACAATATTGCCCTTTATCAGCTGGATCTGAATTTGCTACTCAGTTTTTCAAAGCTGAATGTATGTTTAAGGTACTGTTATAGACTGAATGTTTTCCCACGGCCCACCAAATTTCAACCGTTGAAGCCTTGGATGGCTGTATTTGGAGATGGGGCCTTTAAGAAAGTAATTAAGGTTAAATGAGGTCATCAGAGTGGGGCCCTCGTGATGGAATTAGTGTCCTTATGGGAAGAGGCACCAGAACTCTGGCGCTTTTCCTCTGCCCTCCTCGAAAGGCCACATAGTGAGAAGGTGGCCATCTGCAAGCCAGGAAGAGAGCCCTCACCAGAAATCAAATGGTTGGAACCTTGATTTTGGACTTTCCAGCCTGTAGAACTGTGAGAAAATCAGTGTCTGTTGTTTAAACCGTCCAGTCTGCAGTATTTTGTTATGGCAGTCCAAGCAGACCAATACAGATGCATGCAAGGATGGGGAGCCGTGCGGGAAAGCGAGGCGATGACGGCGTGAAGCCCAGGATGGCGGTGGTTTCTGGTGGGCAGGGCGAGCGGGCAGGATTGGTAAGGACCCATGGGTGTTCTAAGCACACTTGTGCTCCATTTCTTGAGCAGGGGAATGGGCATGCAAGTGTTCCTTTTATTAAAATTCATAAACCACATACATGTTTCATGTGTGCATTTATATACACACATACAGTAATTCACAATTTTAAAAAATCAAATAAGAATAAAAGAGACTTAGGCTGGGTGAGGTGGCTCACGCCTGTAATCCTAACACTCTGGGAGGCTGAGGTGGGAGGATTGCTTGAGGTCAGGAGTTCGAGACCAGCCTGAGCAAGAGTGAGACCCCATCTCTACAAAAAATAGAAAAATTAGCTGGGCATGGTGGTGCGCCTGTAGTCCCAGCTCCTTGGGAGGCTGGAGAATCGCCTGAGCACAGAAGTTTGAGGTTGCAGTGAGCTATGATGATGACAATGCACTCTAGCCAGGGTGACATAGAGACCTGTCTTAAAAAAAAAGGAGACTTTTTAAAATTGTTAAAATTACCTTCATGTTTTCTCTTAGAATCCTCTTGCTTTAGTAGTTTATCGATATAGTAAGAAATTTCATGGTTTATTTCAGTTGATTTTTCTTTATAACCAATGTTTCCTGTTGCCTTTTTACCCTATAATTTAGAAAAGCAGCAAAAACACATTTTTTTGAGTCTAGATAATTTTGAATTGTATTTTATTCTAATGAATACAACTACTTTTTGTATATTAATAGAACAAGTGACTGTAGCCTAGTTTATTTTTGTTAAGATATATTTAATTAGACATTGCAAGATTTCAAAACTGTGGTACCTTAGTTGTCAAAGATGGAACATCATCTGATTTTTGGGTTTCCTGGTGTCTCATATTTGTAAATGACCAGCTTTTTCTGTCTGCTTGTACTGATTTTGTTGAAGAAACTATGGAACAGATAGATTATATGTAAGAAACATATTTTGCATTTGGAAGCAACTGACTTTAAACATAAAATAAATAACTTTGATGAATGCAATGTAATAATAAAACAAAGTCTATTAGATATTTTCTAAATATTCAATATATGTATATATTTGCTATATTCCTTTTTTCCCCTGCCATGACCCTTGCTTTGTCTTATTTTGGGCCAAAAAGGTTGTGGGAATCACAGTGTTAGAGTACAGGACAAGCAGGTGTGAGGATAAGTCAACGTTGCTATTTGAGGACAAAGCTGTCCCTTGCCAAAGGGATTCAAAACTGTAGGCATGCAGTTGTGCAAGGACAACCGCCGTGATAGTCGGTGTCCCAGCTCTTGATTATCCAGGGTTAGATTGTCCATGCGGAAGTATGTGACCGCAACTCTAGACTTCACTTTCCTTGAAATATTATATCATTTAAACAACCCCGTCGCTGAGCATCTTCTCCGGTAGCTGTTACTCTGGATCACAAAGCCGGAAGCAAACAAAGGAAGGCACGGATATTTGGGGCTGCTGCCTTTGGAAGTAAGTTATTTCTCCCGTCAAAACAGAGGTGAGTGTTTCTATTGTTCCTCTTCTGAGCAGAATCTGCCCCTGGGTGATCTTGGGAAAATGGGTACACACTGTCTTGAAGGAAAAAATATTATTCACCAACAAAAGGTACACACTAATGATAGTAGCCTCCACATAGATGAATTCCCTGCACACTATGCTGAACAAAAGAAGCCAGAGGCAAGAGTACACGCTCTGTGATTGACTTATATGAAATTTCCAGAACAGGCAAACTAAGCTATTGGGACTGAAGGAAATCAGTGGCTGCTTTGAGACAGGCTAGGGGACCACTGACTGCAAAGGGGCACAGAACTTGCGGGGGGGACATGTTCAGTCTTGATTGCCATAGGCAGTTACGTGGGTATGGGCAGTTGTCAGTACACGCTGAACTGCACACTTAAAACGGGTGCCTTCTTTTTTTTTTTTGAGACACAGTCTCACTCCATTGCCCTGAGTAGAGTGCTGTGGCGTCAGCCTAGCTCACAGCAACCTCAAACTCCTGGGCTCAAGCGATCCTCCCGTCTCAGCCTCCTGAGTAGCTGGGACGATAGGCACTTGCGACAACGCCCGGCTAATTTTTCTATTTTTAGTCGAGATGGGGGTCTTGCTCTTGCTCAGGCTGGTCTCGAACTCCTGAGCTCAAGTGATCCTCCCACCTGGGCCTCCCAGAGTGCTAGGATTACAGGCGTGAGCCACCTTGCCCGGCCAAAATGGGTGTATTTTATTGAGGCAAACTACACCTCAATAAAGTTCATTTTAAAAAGCCATATACGAGCTAACAGATATACTTAGAAAGTTCCATTTTTGATGACATTTTGCTTCAAGCTTTGAAAAGTTATCCTCTTGTTCCACCTGGAGTAAGGACATAAAGAACTAAGCTGAAAATGAAAATAGGAAAGCATTTCTACTTTTTTCTAGCTATTTCATCATATCACAGTTTCATTATTCTTCTACAATCACAAAATATGTATCAATGTCTAACAAAATGATTTTTAAAAATATCCATTATTTTGGCTATACAAATTAGGAAAATCTAACTAGGTACTTAAAAATAGATTTTGAGCAAAAGTAATTAAAACATACCTTTTGGATAATCTTCTTTATCATATAAATTTTTAAGTATTCGATTAGTATAGATGTTTTTAATTTCAAGCTCACGATCCTTCTCCTGAAAAGAACCACAATACCAATTTTTATAAAAATGTTTCCTTTTATCAACCTTGATTTCTTTTAAAAAACAATGTAAGCAGCTGAGTGAGGTGGCTCACACCTGTAATCCTAGCACTGTGGGAGGCCCAGGTGGGAGGATCACTTGAGCTCAGGAGTTCGAGACCAGCCTGAGCAAGAGTGAGACCCCCATCTCTACTAAAAATAGAAAAAATTAGCCAGGTGGAGTGGTGTGTGCCTGTAGTCCCAGCTACTGGGGAGGCTGAGGCAGGAGGATCACTTGAGCCCAGGAGTTTGAGGTTGCTGTGAGCTAGGCTGATGCCACGGCACTCTAGCCCGGGCAACAGAGCAAGACTCTGTCCCCCACCTCCCAAAAAAAAAAAAACAGAAAAAAAAACAATTTAAGTGAGCTCAGTATCTTTTGAATAAAAGCTATAGATTCTAGAAGAAACAGAAATAGGCCATATCATTTTATACCATTATGGACATCAAAAAGTATAATACTAGCTTTTTTGAACAAAGTATGACACACTATTATGATGGGGACAATATTTTTGAATAGCCTTGTAAATAAGCTTTTTTCACTGTATTCCTTCTGTGCCCTGGGCCTGCCTTGAAGTTTATTATTCCTCCGCCTGGTCCACCATTGCAGCCACTAGCTACATGTTGTGATTTAAATTAATTAAAATGAAATAAAATTCAGTCCTCAGTCACATGACTCATTTTAAGTGCTCGCCAGCTACATGTGACTAGTGACCACAGTACTGGACAGAGCAGCTAGTCCACTTCCACCATCGCAGAAAGTTCTATCAGATAGGGCTGCATATAGACAAGTGCAGGGTGGGTAAAGCCTACAACAAGGGCATCATTTGTTCAGTTTTAAATCTCAATATTGACTTTTTTGAGCTTTGGAAAAACAAAGTTTTGAAAGCTGCCCTTGTCGAGGAACAAAAAAGGGTTTTATTAAATGCCAAATGCACCTTCTTACACATACATCGACAGGCATGTCTGTTGGACTCAAGACCACTGAGTTTCAGTAACAACCATAGTCAACAGAGGTGGGCATATACAAGTTAAGGGTGGAAAGTCCAGGAGGAAGGCACCCAGGGATGTGACAGACAGACAGACAGACAGACGGATGCACATGGTGGGGTGGGCGGGGATAGAGAGAGAGACTCTTCTGGTCTCCTTGTGCCCTTAGGATCAAATCTATGACCAAGAGATATTTAGAGCGTAAGAAACATCTCTGAGGTTTGGAAAAGTCTCAGCGCAGGAGGCCTCGACATGGCCCAGGAAAATGGAAAGCCCCTTTAAAAAGCCCCCGCACTCACCATGGGGCTAGAGTAACATGACATTGCCTAAGTGGTCAGTTAGAAAGCGCTCACATACGATGTCTGGGCAAAGGGCTTCCTTTACCCTCACAACAGGCGGGACCGTGGAGGGATACTGCGTGGAGAGCTGGGAACCTGCTCTGGAGTCCTCAAGGTTACGGATCCAGGTGGTCGCGCAGCACAGGCTTCCAGCCGGGGATCAGAAGGAGGATGCAAGTCAGAGCATCCGCAACAGTCAGCAAGGGAAGAGCAGCAAGATTTGCCCACACTGGGAAGAGGCCGCGAGTTTCACCAGCCACAGTCAGTGCGTGCCAGACAGGGTCCTGGAACCCGATTAGTTAAGACCAGTCACTCCTCAGTAGGACCAGGTCTAGAGACGGCCAGAGGACAGAACAGGCATGAGAGGCTCTTTCTCCCCTCACCAAGAAGACATGTATATTTCTGTGGTGCCTAGATGCCATCTCCACTGAGAGATGGGAGACAGGGATGGGGAAAATCCCTGCAAGTCTAAGAGACAAACTGGCATGAGACTGTTTTTATTTTTAAGTTTTTTGAGACAGGGTCTCTCTCTGCCCAGGCTGGAGTGCAGTGGTGCAGTCATAGCTCACTGCAGGCTCTAAATCCTGGGCTCAAGCGATTCTCCTACTTCAGTCTCCTGAGTAGCTGGGACTACAGGCACTCACCATCATATCCAGCTAATTCTTAAAAATTGTTTTGTGGAGATGGGGTCTCACTGTGTTGCCCAGGCTGGTCTCAAACTCTTGGCCTCAAGGGATCCTCAGCCTCCCAAAGTGCTGGGATTACAGGCATGAGCTGCCACACCCAGCCAAGTCTGTTTTTAATTACAAGAGACTGAGACAAGCTTAGTCCATTCGTCCACATCCGTCTCCATCCCCATCCCTAATTGATGGGAATGGGGCTCATAAGGAAGTACGGTTCAGCTATAGAAAATAAAGACCATTACATATTTTTGTATATCTGAACTGTAGATGGCAGGGTTTTTTTTTTTTTGAAACAAGGTCTTGCTCTGTTGCCAGGGCTGGAGTGCAGTGGTGTCCTCATAGCTCACTGCAACTTCACACTCCTGGGCTCCAGTGATCCTCCTGCCTGGGCCTCCCAAAGTGCTAGGATTACAGGTGTGAGCCACTGTGCCCGGCCTATACATTGTAGGTTTTATATCATTTGAATCACAAATTGATTTATTATCAGAGGTACATAAATTGATAAAACATGAGAATAGTAATCTTTTATAGAATTTAGGTTTCCAGAAGCAAAAATGTTACAATTCATCTCTCTTTTTCTTTCTTTCTCATTGTGGTACTGTCAAAAAACAGTAATGCTGACAGTTTACTACCATGAAAAGCTGATCAAGTATATTCTGAATATCATGTTTAAGAAGGATATTGTGTAAAATATTTTAGGATAATTTTTCATCCACAGTGGTTAAGACAAGAAAAATTTTGATGTTTAGAGGGGCAAATTTTGATTATCTGGAAGATTCAGTTCTATCTTTTGGTTTGGCCTGGATAAAACATGAGAATATTAATCTTTTCTAGAATTTAGGTTTCTAGAAGCAAAAGTGTTACAGTTCATCTCTCTTTTTCTTTCTTTCCCATTGGGGCACGGAGTGGCCCCCACTCCGGGGTCCGGGTTCAGCAGCAGAGAGCAGGAGGGAGGCAGATCTAGAGCGGAGCAGCGGTGGGCACGGGGATGGCTGGGGTCTGAAGGAAGCAATGCGAAGGACGGTCCTCCTGCAGGCTGGGCACAGAGGTTCAGGTCTGGGCACCGTGACAGAGCTGGGCCGAAAGTCTAACGCAGCAGGTTTGGAACACAGTGCAGGCAGGACACTTGTGTGGTTGAGTTGAGCCAGTCAGTCAAGAGAAGCAATAGTAAAGCAAACCCAAGGCTAGCAGTGCTCGTGGAGTGCTTGCAGAATACTCACAGCAGATTCACAAGCTCGAAGGTATCAAGTCAGAGTTAAAGGGGACCTGGGTCATGGTGTGGAACCATATTAAGGTCACCATTGATGGCTTCCAAAAATTAGACAGGAAGCAATGTTTTAACAGACACCACCCCTTGGCAGGAGTAAGGTTGTAGCCTGGATGTGGGCTGGGGTTGCAGGACTTCATCTGAGAGCTGTGGAAGGCTCCTCTTACTTCGGCCCATACTCGAGAAATGGGCCTAGACCTTGGTGCTGGACAACTTTGAAAACGAGTTTCAAGGTACAGAAATAGAAATTGTTATCTTTGGAACCAGACCCTCCCAAGCTCAAGCAATGATGACTTATGTTAATGTGGCAGATTATATTTTCCTAAAATTGCCACTACAGTATTTATGATCCCGTGTGTTGTTCCAGAACCTTGTGGCTCCCCATCAGGAGGTGAAGTTACTAACTGAACTGCCTTCGACTGCCTTGACAAATGGAGCGAGCGGAAGCGATGCTGTGTGACTGCCAAGGCCAGGTCACGAGAGGCAGTATCGCTTCTGCCCGGCTCGCCTCTTCTCTGTCTCTCTCTTTCTCCCTCAGTCTCTCTCTCTGTCTCTCTCTCTCTCTCTGTTTTTCCACTTGGAACCCAGCCAGCAAGTTAGGAGGAAGACCACACCACGCGGAGAGGCCGTGTGTAGGGTTCCAGCCAACAACCCAGCTAAGACCTCAACTGTCAGCTGGTGCCAACTGCAGAGTAAGAGTGAGACTCAGATGATTCTAGCCCGCAGCCTTCAGACCGCTCTAGCTGATGCCAAGAGGGGCAGAGAGGAGCTATCCCACCGAGCCCTGCCCAAATGGTAGATTCGTGAAGAAAATTAATGTCGTTTCTGAAGTCACTTAAGTTTTGGAGTGATTTGTTAGGCAGCATAGGACCTGGTACAGTCAGGATTCTAAAACATCCTTAAAGTTCCTTTGCTCCCCCGGAACACCATGGAGGTGAGGCACCAAGGGCAACCTCATTTTCCCAGCTGCAGCGGGGCTGGTGGGAGGTGAGAGTGGGAGCCTATCCCGAGCGCAGAAGAAACCACAGGCGTCAGGCCAGGAGGTGAATGGCTGAGTCATGCTAAGCCAGACTGCGGGGCCAGCTCTTGTGCTTGCTATTCTTGTGCTTTCCTTCACGCTGCTGGTTTGCTTTATAGAGCTGGTTGCCGGGACCTACAAGAATGACGGGCTGGCGTGCTGTTTTATGTACCCGCTGTTTTGTGTGGAAGTGCGTGTCTTTGGTAGGCTCTCGCCTGCGTGGGCAGGCAGGCTGGCTCTGGGTAAGTCGCAGACTTGCCGACTGGCAGGCTTCACCGTGAGGTGAGTCATTGACTGAGCACCTCCCAAATTCCAGGATTTACTCTTTAAAGGACTTTAGCTGGGACACCAGCATCTACCCCAACAGCGGCGCGTTCTCAGGCAGCGCATTCTGATGGTGCGCACGCTGTTGAGCAGGAGGTGGGGCAGCTGAGACTGACGAATCCTGCGCGTTCCGCCGTCTTCCCGCTGCTGTCCTCCCCGCCGCTGGACAGACGCCTCTCTAAGCGTCTGCGGCTGCTGCTCCAGGTCATCCACGTGAGTGCTGCCACCCACTTTCTGAGTTCAGTAAATTTACCGAAATCGCTATTGTTTGCGGATGACTTGCCCCAGTTCTTTTTGCTATAATGCGTCTATTTTCTTTTGTGGTCCTTTACTGATGTTTCTGTGGGGTTTTTTGGAGGTAAAGAAGTTGGACACGGTCTATAATTGCCCACAGTTGAGGGAACAGTGGAACAGTGTCAGAGGGAACAGTGTCTTTCTCTGCCCAAATCAGAAGCCGTATTTCCCTGCCGGTGGACGTGGTGTGGGTACCTGCCCCGCGTGACTGCGCTAAACCTACTGGTGCCTGGGTGCCACCCCCGGAGATTCTGATTTCATGGGGATGGCTGGCCTGGGCACTCCCTCCTCCGGTGATGACTGTGCTGCCAAGTTCCAGGCCCCTCGCTGCTCTCATCAAATGCACAGCAGCGGCGAGGCTCTACCTACTCCTTTTGTTCACCTTATTCTGAGCTTCGGGTTTCTCTCTGTTCCTGTTGCCGCTCCAGAATTCTATCTGTGCGTATTTAGGTGGTTGATTGTCTATGTCTGGTTTCTCCACCAATCTAAAAAACATCTACTTTTTATCTTCCAGAAATCCTTTGGTAGATCTGGTACAATCATGCTATCTTTCTGAAGTTATGGATTGTTATTTTAAAATCATGTTTTCTGTCATTTCCATGCGGTTTTGCCAGAAAGGGACAAAAAGCATGTATTTAGCCTTTCCTTTCTTTCTTTCTTTCTTTCTTTTTTTAAGAGTGTCTGGCTCTGTTGCCCAGGTTGGAGTGCAGTGGCACAATCATAGCTCCTCATAACCTCAAACTCCTGGGCTCAAGTGATCCTCCTGCCTCAGCCTCCTGAGTAGCTGGGACTACAAGTGTGTGCCACCAAGCCCAGCTAATTTTTATTTTTTGTAGAAATGGGGTCTCACTATGTTGCCCAGGCTGGTCTCGGACTCCTCACCTCAAGTGATTCTCCTGCCTCAGCCTCCTAAAGTGCTGGGACCACAGGCATGAGCCACTGTGCCTGGACTAGCCCACCTTAATCTAACCATTTCTACTCATTTTTAAAGCATAAAATATGCAATTTAAAAAATTTTTTCCCCTTTGAAACACTTATTATAAAAATGTAAATATTCAAAATATACAAAAGAAGAGAGACTGGCACGGGGAACCTCCATGAACCCATGACCGGCTTCATGAATGAACAATTCATAACCTATCTGATTCCCTCTACACACCCACCCTCTCTGACCCTACTCCCCAGCCCTGGATTATTTGAAGCAAATTCTGTTTCATAATTTAA
Source organism: Avahi laniger (assembly GCA_963575035.1). Classification (NCBI taxonomy): domain Eukaryota; kingdom Metazoa; phylum Chordata; class Mammalia; order Primates; family Indriidae; genus Avahi; species Avahi laniger. The sequence goes on from CAUYSK010119503.1 coordinate 59,000, forward strand.
TCTGTCAATATTTCAGTATCTGTAACATACAAGGGCATCCCTTTAAAAACCTAATTGCCACATCATCATTCCATTCCCCAAATCAAAACTAAACCCTTAATATCAACAAATATTGAGTTTCTTTCACATTTTTCCAATTGCCCTACAATTTTTTTTTCTTTTTTAATGTCAGATTACACCAGGGATGCACTATAATTTTTTTTAAACTCTGTTTGAATTAGGATCCAAACAAGGTCCAAACCACTGTAATTAATACATCTTAGTATCTTTTAATCAATAGGGTCCTACACCCACCTCTTTTATTTATTTCCACTTTGCTATTTATTTGTCGCAGACACCGGGGTGTTTACAGTGTAGTTTCCACAGTCCGATGCTGCTGACTGCAGCCCGGCGGTGTCCTTGATCGCCGTGGTTCGCAGCCCCTGGGTACTGGTCTGCGGCCCCTCCCCCTGCATCTGTGGAAAAACTGTCTTCCGTAAAATTTAGGAACCAGCAGGAGGTGTGGCTGGCGAGAGGGTGAAGCTTCATCTGTATTTACAGCCGCTCTCCGTCACTCGCATCACTCGGGGGCCTGGGCTCCCCCCGACCCCCCTCCCTGTTTGTGGAAAAACTGTCTTCTATGAAACCGGTCCCTGGTGCCAAAAAGGTTGGAGACGGCTCTTTATCATGCTCCTCTCCGCCCGTACGTTTAAACTGGTAGTCAGACCTCAGTGTGTAGTTACGGCGAGGTTCCGTTCTTTGCATGAGTACTCGTAGGTGGTGGCGTGGTAGGTGGTAGTATGTACGTCTGTCAGGAAGTGTATGTGTCGTGCTTTCTCTTTTGTGATGCTAGTGGCCATGGCTGATCACTGATTAGAAGAGCCACGACGTCATTAGGAGTTCCCGACAGTGGTATTGTAACCCTATCATCCCTTTCACATTGTTAACTAGAATACGTCTCTACGGAGGCTCTCACCCACTCACAAACTATTTGGTTACTCTGAGGAGTAGTTCATATGGGAAAGGTAAACATGTTTGCTTCTTTTCCTCTATTTACCAGTTTTCAAAATAGTGTGCTGGTTCCCTGTACTCCAACAGTGACTATCACTGAGGTGTTCTGTTATCTGAGAATCAGTGTGAACTCTTGAATTCATCTGGTAAGTTTTAACCCATGCAGCTATCTTTATCAATCATCAAATTGTCCCATCTTTGGCCAGTAAGAAACCATTCTAAGTGGCTCCTGAGTACTTTTGATATTACACTAATAGTCCTGGATAGTTTCCTTGCTTTTGTGTGACAGTATGTCCCAGGCTCATCCAGTATATTTTATGCACCAAACCTAGAATTTTTTAATGAGCCTTAGTTCTTTTTAGTGGAATGTGGAGTTTAAAGACCATAATCTGGGCATCAGGGATACTCACTGCTACTGAGCTGGTTACTTTGGAAATATGTATTTATTTTTAAAGATAAAATACATCATAAATTCATACTTCTACTTCAGTTCAAAATCAGGATGATAAGCTTTTTATTTGACCTTATTTTACTTCTGTATTTTCTTTCTTCCATCTTCTAAATCCCAGTTCTCTGCGACACCAATAGAATCCAGCATGTGCTTTATCCCATGGGATACGCACAACAGTCTCAAAATAACAATATCAACACCATCACCACCAATATCATTATTAAAAATAGTTTTAAGTTTTTTTTTTGTGTGTGATTTTTGTCCTTACAGTATATCTCCCTAGCCATATGCAATGTTATTAATGTGTTTTAAGTCACTTGGAATGGTTTCTCTCTGTGACATTATGCCACCAATAGGATACAGTTGGCTCTCTGTACCCAAGGGTTACACATCTGCGAATTCAATGAGACAGC
>CAUYSK010119506.1:0-13014 GCA_963575035.1 Avahi laniger
ACCTCAAACTCCTGGGCTCAAGCGATCCTCCTGCCTCAGCCTCCCGAGTAGCTGGGACTACAGGCATGCACCACCATGCCCGGCTAATTTTTTCTATATGTTTTTAGTTGTCCGATTAATTTTTTTCTATTTTTAGTAGAGACGGGGTCTCGCTCTTGCTCAGGCTGGTTTTGAACTCCTGAGCTCAAACAATCCGCCCGTCTCGGCCTCCCAGAGAGCTAGGATTACAGGCGTGAGCCACCACGCCCGGCCGCTAACTTTCTTTTAAATCTAGATTTGAAGAGAAATGCAGACACCCTGTTTTTTTCTCTTCTTCCATGACCTCTTTTCTCCCATTGTGGTTGGCAAAAATACCTTGCCAGCATCTTGGGGTGAATGAAAACTGAGGCAACCATCTCAATCACAGCTTTTGAGGTCTTCAGGATGGCTGGATTCCTCAGGGAGTAGGGCATTTGTGAAGACCGAGCTAGCTGGGGTTGGAGGAAACTTTGGATGGCAGAAGAGGTTTGGTGGTTATACTTTTGTCTTTATTTCCAAATTGCTTCTATAACCAGTTAATCAAGTTGTCTAGGTTTCGAGGTTGCAGCCATATCTGATGCCCATGTCTATACTCTAATTAGCTTGTGGTATCTGGCATAGGTTAAATAGACCTAGGATTAAATGCTTCTTTCTGCGCTTACTGGGCAAGCCTAGAAAGTTATTTAAAGTCTTCGAAGTTCTCTGAAAAGGAAGAAGAACAGTCGATTTATCAGGTTTGGAGGGAATTAAAAAATACATGTGAAAGCTTGAAGTAGGCACTCAAGAGGTGTTTGCTTCTCTGGTTCCAGTCTGCAGCCAGAAATGTCAGCAAGACTTTTACAATAAATAGCAGAAGGATTTTTTTATGTTATCAGACTTAGCCATTATCACCAAGTAGGAGACATTCAGTGTGTATCCTCCAGATCCACATCACGGTAATTGAGTGCTGGCCAAACTCTACGCTGGATGAATTAAATACCTATTGATCTTTGTAGCTACCATGTAAGACGGGGATCTCCACCATTTTGCATATGAAGAAACTGAGGTTCAGAGAAATAAAATTTGCCCAAGCTCATGTAGCGAGTTAGTAGCAGAGTCAAGATTGATCCATCTGACTAAAGCAGTGCCATCCTTGTGTGAAAGAGATAGAGCAAACGTCATTTGTCAAATGTCTGTTAATCATTTGATATGTGTTTGGCAGTTTTAGGTGTTATGTGTATGATGGGAACTTATACTCTAGTTGAAAAAACAATCACCGGAATATTGCAAACTCAATAGCCTAAACTCTCCCCCTCTCTCACCCCTTGAAAATTATGGATAAAATATAACAGACATATTTTCAATTGTATAACTGAGCTCATAGAAATGTAAAGGAAATACCAAAGTCCCAAAGAAGAAGAGGACACTGAAGAACAAAGCGATAAACTTTTAAGCTGATGTTGGGGCTGTTTTGGGGATGGGGAGGTTGGTGGTCTCCTTAACCCGGAAGTGTGGCTTGTAATGCCCAAGGATTGGAGGGTTCTGAGACCTGCGTAACTCTGGTGCACTGTCAGTGAAAGGGTGAAATTGAGGAGGGGAGATTAATGCCTCAGCAAAGTGGAACTACAGGGAACTTGACCTAGGATCTGGGTGGAATAAGATGTGTTTTATGAAAATCTGTAACAATGAGTCCCTCACATGGGTTTGGGGTTTAAACCGATGCCACCCATGTGGTCCAGAAGCCCCCAAAGTCAACTCATTAATGCAAAAATAGTGTGTTGATGACATTACCTCTGGACTACGTGGTAGAAGCAAATGCAAAACTGAGCTGGAGGGATATACCGTCAATCCAGGCTGCGCAGGGGTCATACGGATAAAGCCCCATAGACTATGAGCTCACAGTGCCAAGCTGCAATACACACACACACACACAACGTGCCGTGAGCCGTCAACAACACACGTGGTGGTTGTGGAAGACGTCATGAGACTCCGTGGTTTGAACTTGAAAGGCTGAAGAGGTCTGGAGTTGGCTGCAAGTGGACGAGCGGCATTCTTGGTGTGAACAATGACAGGGAGGTCGGTCTTTACAAGTCACGCTTAAGGATGGCCAGTGGCTGAGATGAGCAGGAGGTGACAGCTTTGTCGAGGGGTCAGTGAGGCATGAAACTAAAACGTTAAATTGAGGCCCAGTTGTGAAGGACTTTGAATGTCTTCCCAAAGCATGGAGTGGTGACATGAAGAAAGTTCGGAAAGTCTTTCCAGACTGTCTGGGAATGCTTAGAAAACGCAAGGAAGGCCTTAGAAAGGAGGACCATGATCGCTATCTGGTGGGACGTGTGGCAGATAGGGAAACAGACAGGTGAGGGAATAGCCCGGCTTGGAGCTTGAGCTGGAGGAAAGCAGGTAGATCCCCTTTAATCCAGAAGTTTCCAACTGCGTCCTACAGAACTGGAGCACTCCTCTGAGATGTCCCGGGGTGGGCGTGGGGCAATGTGAGAGAGAACACTTTGCTTATTATATTTCACACAGTTTGGCTTCAAATAAGCTTTCATTAGAAAAACGAATTTCGTACCTTTCAAAAAAATAGAAAGGTTTTTTAAAAGACAGACTTTATATTTTAGAGCAGTTTTAGGTTCATGCTAAATTGAGAGGAGGGCACAGAGTTCCCGAGCACCTCCAACCCTGCACACGCATAGCCTCCCCAAGACCAGTGTCTCCCACCAGAGCGGGGCATGTGATACGACTGACAAACATACGTTGAAGAGCAGAGATTTAAAAAAAATCATTTCATTTTATTTTTTAAAGCAAAGGAGTAAACTAAGGCCTTAGGCTAAAACATCCCAGGTGAGAAGGAATTGGGATGGAGTATTACAGTTCTCCCTGCAGAGAATCATGTACAAGGTGCTTAATACATAATCTTCTTTTGATAACCAGGGGTCCACCCTCCAGAGAACTCTGTCCAGCACATTGTCAGCTTTGTGAGGTCATCTCCACCCCTCTCAGACCCGCCATAACCATGCCAACGTCTAACGAAAACCCCCAGGCGTGGTGCGACCTGTCCAACCACCCGAGGACAGATTGGTATCAAAACTAGTACTCTGTTTATTCCACAAATATCAAATGAGTGCAGAGTTTTGTTAGAAATGGCATGTTTACAGGTGAGAACGGGTCCCTTTGTCTGGGTGAACCATCTTTGCTCTGCTCTGCTAGGGCTATAATTTCTGTTCTGCAGCCAGGAGACAGCCAGGGAGCTTGAACCGGAACAGAATAAAAGCCAGGAGGATTTGCATGTGTTTCGTTTCGAGTGTGCTCAGATCCAACTTTGCCGTGGCCTTGGCAGAGGAGGTAAAATGAGCAGCAGGAACGTGGGGACCTGGGGCCTCTGAGCTGGGTCGAAACTGCTAGAAGATGCAAATTGATAAATAAACACTAAAACAAGGAGGCTCTGCTAATCCTCTGACAAAGGACAAATTGCTGATCTCACCTCACCGCCAGGAAGGCTGCCTCCGTTGAACAAAGGCAGCATTTATGGCTTATGTTTTATTTGTAAACTGGCAGCGCTGGTCAGTTAAATGGATTTACTTTCACCTGCCTCCGAGGGGGAGGACGGTGCCAGCTGATCCTTTTTTTCTCTAAACGTCTCAGGGAAACGGTCACCTGATCTGACCAGGAAAGGCCTTGGGGGATGTGCCAAATTTTAGCCACTTTGTAGTAACTGCCAAGGTGCTTGTGTACAATAGGGCCAGTGTACGGAGGGGAAGGGCTGGGAACCGCGAGCTTTTCCAGCTCAGGGTTTGTGACAGGCCTCGGTTTCCCTGCCTCTCCCCAGCTCCCTCTTCCAGGGCTGGAGGCCTTCTCTGGGGAAAGGTGGTAGTCAGTGCTCCTTGGCACCAGTAGTTCTCTGACAAGGTACCTGTCGCCGGTCCTTGCTATAGGACCCAGCTTGCCTCCCTGTGGGCTCTCTGCCCCGCCCCCCACTTCCTCCTGGAGGGCTGTCACCCCAGCTCAAGGTGTCACAGGACCCAGCTTGCCTCCCTGTGGACTCTCTGCCCCGATCCCCACTTCCTCCTGGAGGGCTGTCACCCCAGCTCAAGGTGTCAGCTCCTTCATATTCCAGCCGACCTGCAGAGGAGAGTCTGGCGCTGAGGTGGCATCCACGTGGACAGTGTTGGCGCAAAGCTAATCGCCTGGGGGGATCTCAGATAAGTCCGGGTCTCCAGGGGCCTCTGGCCTCCTGTCGGCCCATTTTCTCCACGCAGACAGCGAGGTGTTCAGGCCAGGCTGAAGTGTGGCTCCCCAAGGGAGGGAAGGGCTGTTTCTGGAGTCGCTGGCTGTCTTTAGACACACTCTGCTGTGATGTCACACTCAAGAGTTTGGCTCATGGGTGCACAGCCTGGGTCTCTTTAAGGTGTCAGTATTGTGACCCGTTTTCACACTCCCAGGACTGAGGAACAGGGAAATCATTTTGTGGAAATCGTTTCCAGAGATTGAACAAGGGGTGGTTCCAGACACCGACCCCGAATTAACGGAGAACGCGTGGGGCTTCGCCCAGGCAGGGCCTTGGAGAGGGGGCCTGGGAGGAGGGCACCTGCCGCTGCACCCCTTCCGTGTGAGGCTCAGGACACAGACGCTTGGGTCCCCGACCCTGCGACGGATGCGGCAACACTTGCGGAGACTCTTCTGTCTGCGCAGACTCGGTGCCTCCTGCAGGGCCGGGGGCAGGCCCGGGGGCAGGCCCGGGGTGGGGCGCGGGGCGAGGGCCAGGGCCGAGCTGATGGAAGGATTTCTTGGTTGGGTCTGAGGCGCAGCTCACGGAGCCTGCTCCCCTCTGTGAGGGGCAGTCCCCTTGCTCCTGCTGGCTTTGTGGAGCGTCTACACCTACTCTGAAGTATCCCCTCTAACGTCTTTCTTGACAATGATAGTAACACCCATCCTGTGTCCGAGACACCCTGAAACTGCTCTCGTCCGGGTCCTCCTTGATGTCTGTGTGGCCACAGCTACTTTCCAGTCGCTCTTAGTGGCAATATTTTGCAGGCTGGCCTCTGCCCTTTGACCTCTCTCCTGGGCTTCCCCCGCCCCCCCCTCTGCTGCCTCCTCCTCCTCCCAGGCGGAGCTGCCTCGGAGAGCAGTTTCCTGAAGCCTTTTCAGCCACCCTGGCCCAGATAAATTTCCTCTCACCCACTCTCCTTGCACCCTGTTCTTTCCCTCCACAGATCTTCAATCTGTAACAAGCTTATACTTACGTAGGTTTACTGTCTGACTCCCCCTTCCAGACTACGCTCCCTGATGAGACCGTGTCTGTGTTGTTTCGATGTTATACCAGTGCCTAGCACAGGGCTTGGCACACAGTAGGTGCCTTGTGAATCAGTGAACAGATGGATGAGTGAATGCTTACAATGTACTGAGTATGATGCTAAGCAGTTCTATATATTATCTTATTTAATCCTCATGTAGATCTTATGAAGCAAGTATTATGGTCATTTTGCAGATGAGGAAACCAAGGCTTCGAGAAGTTAAGTGAATTGCTTAGGGTGGCAGCTGATGTCCGTGCTGAGATTAGAACCCAAATCTATCTGACTGCAGCCCTAGACTCTTTCATCTCTTACTACGACACGCTGGGGCAGGTGGGGTTGCCTTCCTCCAACATGGTTTTCGTCACATCTGTTTCTTACCAAGAACCTTGGTGGTTCCTGATTACCCATTGTATCTGTACCCAACTCTGCCTAGCCCTGAGGGCTAGAAACTCATGTCTGTTTACTCTTTAACACAGACTTTAAACTTCAGATAAGCAGATCAAGGACAGTTTCTATTTTCTTCTTGTTTCTTCTTGTTTGCTTAGGCAGCTAAACTCACAGGTTCTAGATCAGTCTACATTCAAATTCTGGCTTCATCATACCTGTGATTCTCCCTCTTTTGTCTTAATTTGAATTTGAGAGGCTCTGTAAAACTTAACATTTACTTCATCCTAGGCAAAAAATGTAGCTTAAGAATGTAATGCATGGCCGGGCGCGGTGGCTCACGCCTGTAATCCTAGCTCTCTGAGAGGCCGAGGCGGGTGGATTGTTTGAGCTTAGGAGTTCGAGACCAAGCCTGAGCAAGAGCAAGACCTAGCCTCCTACTATAAATAGAAATAAATTAATTGGACAGCTAAAAATATATAGAAAAAATTAGCCGGGCATGGTGGTGCATGCCTGTAGTCCCAGCTACTTGGGAGGCTAAGGCAGGAGGATCGCTTGAGCCCAGGAGTTTGAGGTTGCTGTGAGCTAGGATGATGCCACGGCATTCTAGCCCAGGCAACACAGTGAGACTGTCTCAAAAAAAAAAAAAAAAAATGTAATGCAAATTGCGGTTGAAATGCAGGTAGATAACTGGCATTTCTTAAAGCCCCCTCTCTTAATTCTCTTTTCCAGAGGCCGATTTTAATCTTTTCAAATGTTATATAATTATAGTTAGGTAGGATCACCAGGGAAATGCCAATCAAAACCAAAACAGATACTACTTTGCATTCATTAGATGACTATTATATATTAAAAAAACAAACAGAAAATAACAAGTGTTGGTGAGGATGTGAAAAATTAGAACACTTGTGCATTGCTGATGGGAATGTAAAATGCTGTAGCCACTGTGGAAAACAGTATTTTTTGATTCCTCAAAAAATTAAACATAGAATTACCCACATGATCCAGCAATATGAGTATATACTCAAAATAATTGAAAACAGGGACCCAAAGAGATATTTATATATCCCATGTCCATAAGAAGCACTAATCACAATAGCCAAAAGATAAGAACAAGCCGGGCGTGGTGGCTCACGCCTGTAATCCTAGCACTCTGGGAGGCCGAGGCAGGAGGATTGCTTGAGCTCAGGAGTTAAAGACCAGCCTGAGCAAGAGTGAGACCCCATCTCTAAAAAACAAATAATAAAAAAAAAAATTTAAAATTTGGAAGATAAGAACAATGCAAGAGTCCCTCAGCAGATGAATGGATATCACAAAATGTAATATATTCATGCAATGGAATATTACTCAGCCTTAAAAAGGAATGAAATTCTGATAGATGCTATACATGGATGAACCTCGAAAAGATTATGCTAAGTGAAATAGCCAGTCACAAAAGGACAAATATTGTATGATGCACTATTATCAAGCAAATGGGCTCACCGCCCAATGTGAACAGAAGCCAATAGTACGGCACTGGCTTTTGAGAAAATAAAGGCTTTACTGCAGTACTGGTTAGCAGGAGACAGGAGGCAGGCTCAAATCTGTCTTTTTGATTTAGGGTCTGGGGCAAGTTTATGGGATCAGAGGGCAAGGGAAAGGATTTAGGAAGGCTTGGCAGGGTCTGATAGGACAGCTTTAAATTTGACCATTTACAGTAAGGTATGTGGAGCTGGATTTCAGCCCTGGTTCTTCTTGGCCAACAGTCCCCTTGCTTCTGAAAGAGTTCCCGTTTTCAGGTTTTGGTCACATCCTGGTCTTCTTGGTTCCCAGGGGAAGAATCGTTGGTTCCGGATGTTATTAGAGGTCAAAGCTTTTTCTATTGCACATGCCTGGGCTACATGACCTGAAGTTTTTGGCTCTGCTTTACCTACAAAGTAACTCGACATTTTGTATCAACAGAGTAGACCCAGTCTGGGCTGGTCCCATGGTTGTATCACTTATATGAGATACCTCGAGTAGGCAAGTTCATAGAGACAGAAAGTAAAACAGAGGTTACCAGGGGCTGAGGGAAGGGGACACAGGCAGTTACTGTTTGATGGGTAGAGAGTTTCGGTTAGAGATGATAAAAAAGTTTTAGAGACGGATGGTGGTGAAGGTCACACAGCGTGAATGTACTTAATGCTACTGAATCGCACACTTAAAAGTGGCTAAAATGGCAAATTTTATGTTATGTATATTTTACCACAATAAAAAAGAATCAGTATAAGAAATTATTACATACCAGGCACTATTCTAAGTACTTTATTTATATTAACTCATTTAATTTTTAAAACGTTCTAGGCTAATAATAATTAGCCATAATAATTAGCATATTATTCCTGTGCATAAAATTAAATAGCTGGGTAATCTTAGAATAAATGCTATTTGGATATAATAATCTATCATGTAATATACTGCATTAATTTGACTTTCTAAGACTTCGTTTAGAATTTTCTCTGTCTCCAGCAGAGTGATCTTTCTAATATGTAAATGTGAGCAAATCATTTCAGGGTTCACATTTATGTTGTTTCCTGGATTTCATCTATACCGCATAAACTGGAACCTACTCTTTTAACTGTATTTAACTTTTCTTTTACCAACTGTACTCTATGCTTAAACCATGCTAATTTGCCCCTGGCTCTCTGAATATGTTATCTTCTTTCATACTAACATGATTTAGAAAAGGCTGTTTTCTTTGCCTGAAAAGCATCCTCTGTCCCCAAGACTTGCAAGCGTCTTGCTCAGTCTTCGAGCCTCACCCAGAGCTCCTCACCTCCGTGTAGCCTTCCTTCTCCTCCCCAGTAGGGCTCCTCACCCCCTCTCTGTGCTCTTTCAACATCCTGTGGGCAGTACTCATCTGTACTCAAATTATTTGCTGCCAGGTCTTTCTTATCCGCCAGTCCTATAGCTTCCAAACTGGGCCTTGAGTATTCCCGGGGTTACACAAGAGGATTCTTTGGCAGGATGGGGAGTGGGGGTGGATTTTGTAAATTCTATTTATGTTGTGTATCTCTTCTTTTTCAATATATTTTATTTGTGTATGTATGACATGTGTAAGTATTCTTATATAAATATAAGCACATCTTATATGGATGTGTATATATAATCGCTATTATTTATGATAGAATATATGATTAATAACTAAATAAATTTACATGTAAGGGGGTATGTGGTCAATTTTCTCTTTACTTATGAGGCAAATAATAAAATATAGTTGGAGATCATTGCACTAGACAATGAGATTCTTGAAGTTGGGGTCCTCATTTACCCTTAATTTACATCCCTCACCACTATTACTGTAGCTGAGACAAGATATATTCTCAATGCATATTTGAAAGGTGGAATGAAAGGGTCTGGAAAAAGTAGGCACTTGATACACTTCGTTTTTGTGCTAGAATTTCTTTAATATAAGGGTAATAAATAGTAAATTATATAGTGATCCGACTCAAGCGATGGTTTCTAAGGTTGATTTTTTTTTTTTTTACAAGAATAAGAATCTCCAAAGGGAGAGGAAATGAACCATTGTGAATATGGGCTTCTGCATACGGCGGGGTGTCCATTTTAGCAATGGGGGCAGGTTCCGCAGCAGGTAGCGGGTGCTCCCATGTCAGTGTGTGTGCCCAAGGTCTGTGGGTTCGTGCCACACCCCTGGTTCCTCTATGTCCTCCCCACCCTGACCTCACTGCTCACTCCCCCACTTTCCCATCCCTGCTTCCACCTGAATGGTTGCTCTGGCTAAATAGTAGGGTTGCCAGATAAGATACAGGATGCACAGTGAAATGTGAATTTCAGGTAAACAGTGAATAATAATTTAGTATAAGTATATCCCAAATATTACATGGGATATACTTATACTAAAAAGTTATTGCTTGTTATCTGGATTTGAATTTTATTTGATTTACTGTATTTTTATTTGCTAAATCTGGCAACCCTACTCAACAGCCTCAGGGGTGTTCTCTAAGATAGTTAGTAACAGCTATCATTTGTTGAGTCTTCCTCTCTGTGCCAGGGATAGTCGCTATGCACTTTGTACACAATATCTCTTTTAAACCTTATATTAATGGCCTGAGATATTATCATCTCCATTTTTATAGCTAGGGAGGCTGGGGCTTGGAGGGGTTAAGCCATAGCCCGGGGTCACCCAGTAGGAACTGGTGGAACAATCATTTGAGCTCAGTGTGTCCAACTCCAAAACCTATTTCTTCTGGGGGTATAGATTTGAGTCCAATATCTAGGGCACTTTGGACCAGATAAAAATGTCTGAATAGAGATTGGACATCATGAAATATGGTGGGATTTTTTAGCACTGGACATAAAGTTTGGATCAATGTCTTCTGAAGCCTTTTCTGTTTAGGCTGAAAAACTCACTGATTATTGTTTAAGGAATACAGGCATGTACTTTGGAATAGAAATTTTTTATTTATTTGCTTTCCCATAGGGAACTCTAGCTTAATAATCACAGGCGGAATGAGCTACCTGGAAGTGGTATCACATCACGAATGTGTTATTATTGTCTGCAGTCTAGCATTATGAAGAACCAAGCCCTTAGTGTCTATGTAGGTTATTTTTCTCAAAGTCTGATCCTACTAATAAACCTTTCTGAGTATGAAGTAGATTCATGTCATTAACTACCAATTTTCAAGTGGAAAAACAATTTTAAGTGACTTCTTAAATAACATTTATAATTAAGTTCAGATATGTTTATATTAAACAATTACTTTTAGCATCTTGGAGTTAAGTTCTGCTACCTAAAATACCAGTGAGAGTTCTTTAAGATCTTTATGCAGGGTGATAGTGATTCATCAACACTTGAAAGAAATACCCAACTGCTCAAACAGGATGCCACGTACGCAGCTTGTATGACAATAGGAACTACTGTAGAATTATTGCAGAGGGTAGGGTGGGGTGATCTCCCCAAGCGCCGCATCCACGGGTATTATAGCAGGTATTCTCTTGGAACACGGGATGCAGAGGATGTGGGACTGGGCAGACCTGAGACCACATCCTGGCTCCGCCACTTACCAGCAGTTTGAACTTGGATAGGACACCTGACCTCTCTCAGCCTCAGTTTCCTCACCAGCAAAAAGGGGATGATACAACCCTCACCTTCACTGGGCTGTGGTGAAGGTTAAATGAGACTGAATGTGTGAAGACCCCAATACAGTGCCTAACACAAAGGGGTTACATCAGTTAAGATGCAGTCAGGCAGTAGTAAGCAGCAAAAAGCCCAGCACACACCAGCTTAAATAACAAGGGAATCTATTGCTTCATGTCATTGAAAATCCAGAGGGCAGGCTTCAGGGTTGTTTTAATCTAGCTGACTAATGACATCACCAAGGCCCTTTGAGGTGCTGGCCGCATCCCAGACTGCCTCCCCTACCTTCCTGCAAGATGAGTAACCTTGCTGTGCAGGACTGCATGCTTCCTCGTCAATGTCAGAGAGAGAGAAAGAGAGACGGTCTCTCCCTCCTCCTGGGCTTCCTTCCTGGTGAGCTCCACTTGGTCATGTGCTGTCCTGCCCTGAACCAGTGGCTGTGAAATACCGAGTGTTGATTGGCTTAGGTTTTGGATGAATCCTTGTGGCCAAGAGTATAAACTAACTGATTGTCTTGGACCAGTCAAGGCTCACACCTTGATCTGAGGAGCAGGTAAATCCTTTCCAAACTTCATACCAAGAAGAGGGTGGAATTCATGTTATTGAGACAGCCACAGACCTGCTGGAGCAGGTACCCAATAAATATTGTTACTATTCTTATCAACAACAAAATTCCACATTCTGGAGAATAAATTTCATTAGGTCTGATACTGAGTATTACCCCCACTGCAATCTCTGTGCCGGTGTCCCCCACCTCCCAATTCGTAAGTTGGAAACTAATACTCAACGTGTCGCCATTAAGAGGTGGGGCCTTTGGGGAGTGATTAAGTCATGGGGGCTCCCCCTTCACGATCAGGATTAGTGCCTTTATAAAAGAGGCTGAAGGGAGCTCCCTGGCCCCTTCCGCTGTGTGAGAACACAGCAAAAAGCTGCCGTCTATGTAATGTAGGAAGTGAGCCTTCGCCAGACACTCAATCTGATGGTGTCTTGATCTTGGATTTCCCAGCCTCCAAAACTGTCAGCAATACATTTCTATTGTTCATAAATTGCCCGTCTTAAGGTATTTTAGTATAGCAGCCCAAATGAACTAAGACACCCCCCTTGAATAGTAACTATTGTCTTTCGGATTCTAAAAAATATTCAGGCCTTTCCCCTAGTCATAGATGCACATTCTTCAAATGAATTTTAAGTGACTTTTTAGGTCATAGCTGGCCTACATCCGAAGTTTTTTCTTCTACGAAGGTGGTGATAGTGACGGTATCCTCATTCTTCTGAAGCTAGAGAAAGCCGGAAAAAATTTATAGGCTGTCGGCTATTTGAACCTGCCACCCAGCCTGCTATTGAATCTTTTAGTACGTGGAGCTATACACTGTGGACTAGCCCCGTGAAGTGAACCTACTGCACGCATTAGCTGAGAAGCACATTTGGGGCTTTGAAAGAGGACAAAGTTGAAGCAAAGCCGCGCGCAGACATTTCAGCTGATGAGCGAGGTGCAGACGGACAGGTGCTTCTCGTTAGACCTGAGCTCTGGGAGCCAGGCAAGGAAGAGGAACAGAATCGAGGGCAACTTTTTTTTTTTTGAGACAGAGTCTCGCTTTTGTTGCCCGGGCAAGAGTGAGTGCCGTGGTGCCAGCCCAGCTCACAGCAACCTCACACTCCTGGGCTCAAGCGATCCTCCTGCCTCAGCCTCCCAAGCAGCTGGGACTACAGGCATGCGCCACCATGCCCGGCTAATTTTTTTCTATATATTTTTAGTTGGCCAATTAATTTCTTTCTATTTTTAGTAGAGACGGGGTCTCGCTCTTGCTCAGGCTGGTCTTGAACTCCTGAGCTCAAACAATCCACCCACCTCGGCCTCCCAGAGAGCTAGGATTACAGGCGTGAGCCACCGCGCCGGGCCGCAGGCAACTTTTAAACATCTCAGTCTTGCAGCTCCACCGAAGGTGATAACACTGCCAGTGGGGATAAAAAAAAGTCTGTTGGCTTTGGCTTCTGTATATCTTGCTCGTTGTCTGTGAAGGGCAGTGATCTCTTACATTTTTACAAGACTTTCGGGTCCTGTCCGTCACATACCTTTATCTGACAAGAGTTAGTGCCCCGCATCCCTCTGGGTATGCATGTGACACAGATCCTGGGCTACTCTGCTGAGGTCTTTCACACCTCGCAGGACGACACATTTGCCAACTTACTTGTTGGAGCATTTTAATAATAGCTGCTTTAAAG
>CAUYSK010119508.1:0-22629 GCA_963575035.1 Avahi laniger
TTAAATATCTTGTACCAGTTTAATTTCACCCAGTTGGAGATTATATCCTGTTCTTATGGGGTGGGGTGGTCGGGGAGAACAAATACTCTTGAGTTTAGGACGACTTAATGAAGACGTTAAGGACATGCCACCCCAAAATACGCTGCTTTGGCATGTTGATTATTTTGAGCTGAGGGCACATGAGAAACAGCAGATTCAGGAAGGGCCCCCCTACCTGTGCTTTTCTACCTGAGAACCAGCCATCAAATTTCCCATGAGAAAGGAGCCCTCCCTGTACCAGGAAGAGAAGAGCATCCTTCACAACAGACACTGGGAATCAACGCTGCCTGAAACGGATCTGTACAAACTTAATAAATTAAGCCTCATCGGCTGCTGGTTTTATCCCCCTCGCCATATATCTCCTAGCCACTTCCCCACAATTTACTGCCCCTAGCCCAAACCCCTTTGTCTTGTCCTCTGCTCACAAATTTACCATTGCTCTGACTAGCAGGTATGCAAGCTTTCTGCTCTGCTCTCTTTTTTGGGCTTTTGCCCTCTTGTGAAGGCCCCCAAGTGCATGTAAAAATTCAACACATGTGTGCTTTTCTCCTGTTAATTTGTCTCATGTCAGTTTAATTTTTAGGCCTACCTGGAGAGCCTAACAGGGTGGAGAACTTTTCCCTCCCCAACAGTTCTGGCAATGAGGATGGAATTTCTCTGTTTGCTTCAGGGCTGCTGCAGCAGAGAGACCCTGGGTTCTCTGACAAAAGCCAGAAGAAGGTGAAAGTTCTTACTACTTCCGTTTCCTAGATCTCTGCCTGCAGGGTCTGGTCGAAACAAGAGAGCAGAGTCGCTTCTGTCTCTTCCCTTTCTAAATTTAAATAAGCGGGAAAAAACGTTTGTGTGAAGTAGTCCTTTGGGTGTTTCAACTTTGGCATTTTCTCTTTCAAGTACTCTTATTTCCTATTTGATCCCCTTCCTCCTAGAGATGGTCATTGTTTTCCTTGTCTCTATCTTTTGGTTTTTTTTTTTTTTTTTTTACAAAGACAGAGTTTCACTTTGTTGCCCGGGCTAGAGAACAGTGGCATCATCATAGCTCACTGCACCCTCCAACTCCTGAGCTCAAGCAATCCTCTTGCCCCAGTCTCCTGAGAACCTGGAACTATGGGCGTGTGCCACTGCACCCAGCTAATTTTTGTATTTTTTGTAGGGATGGAGTCTCACTGTTGCCCTGGCTGGTCTTGAACTCCTGGCTTCATGTGATCCTCCTGCCCAGGCCTCCCAAAGTGCTGGGATTATACGTGTGAGCCACCTTGCCTGGCCCCTTGTCTCTATCTTTTGTGTCATGGGTCATAAGGAGGAGAATCACAGGGTGGGACTCAGGGATACATCTGTGAACTAAAATAAAATTTTAAGTCTCCCGGCTGACTGAATGAACCTCCTCTTGACCAAGGAGACCCCAGAAATACCCTACGGCTGAGTTATTGGCCATGAGAAGGACGGTCAGACATACCCTGTCATGCCCTCTTCCCTTCTTGGAGATGTCCTTTGTAGCTCATCAACAGGCCTAAGGCTATACGAGACAAAGCTTAAACCACACCTGCAGGTCATCAATTTACTTAGCAGATCACCTGAGTCTATGTGTCCGGTGACTTGTCTCTGATTAACAGACTTTCTAATCTTAACTGAAAACATTCCAAGCCTTTAGGAAAAGCTTCATTTCTTTAACCAATCACAAATTAAAGAATCTTTAAGCCCACTTATAACCTGTAGTCCCCTGCTTCCAGATGTCCTCTCTTTTCAGGCCAAACCAATGTACACCTTCCATGTATTGATTTATGTCTTTGTGCGTAATTCTTGTCTCCCAAAAATACATAAATTCAAACTGTATCCCAACCACAGCAAGACCACTTGCTCAAGGCTTTTGGGGCATAGCTCTCTGGGCCATGGTCGTGCATATTCAGCTCAGAATAAACTTCTTTAAATTACTTTATAGAGTTTGGTTTCTTTTCTGTTGACAGGTCCTACCGTCCTGTTGTTTGAGCTGGACTCACACACTGATGAGTTCATAGCTCTCCCCAGACCTGTGTCTGTTTAGACAATGTGGGTCCCTGAGACAAAAACTAGGTGAGAATCTTCTTTCTATTTTTTTTTTTTTTTTTATAGAGATGGAGGCTTGTGTCAGCTGGCCAGCCCAGTCAAGCTGGAAACCCAAGACAAGAGGTGACAAGCAGCATTCTCTCTGACCATGCCAGCTTTCAGGGGTGTTTGTCTCCATAAGTCTCAGTCCATAAGGGACGTTTGTTGTCTCAACCTTCATTGTCTTATTAGTACTGGGAAAACCCCATCCTAGCATTGCTCACGCGATGCCACAGATTAGTAAGTCTGTGGCTGGCGGCTTCTCATGTTTTGTAAGTGACCAGAAATGCTGTTTCCACAAACACTATTCTTACAGCCTGAGACAACAAATGTCTGTGCTTTCCTGGGCTATCTCTGGGAGTGAGCTTTTTAGAGTCATGGAGCTGCATCTCTGCACTCACTTTGGGGATGCCTCTTGTGTCCATGGCAAAGATTTATCCTAAGCCTGGAAAGTGACCTCCCAGTCTTTCCATGAAAAGGCTTGTTGGTTTGAGTTGCTGTTGGAATAAACACATCCTTGAAGATCCTATTTGTCAATGGCCAGACAATGGATCCTTTGAATTGGAAAAACTTCCACATTTGAAAAAATTTTAGAGTGCTTTCATCCAAAACAACTATCTTATTGATACCTATAGGAAGATCAAATTGTAAAGAGGACACAGAGAAGTGTAACCGCTGGCCTTAGGGACTTCCTTAGCAAGATTAAAGAACAGAAAGCAGACTTAGAACAAAACTTAAAATCCACACCCACTACAAATCCTCCTTCTCTGCCCACCTATACTGCCCTATACCCCCAGCTCCTTGTCCCTGACATTCCAGAAGATCTTTTGGATCGCTGGGCCCCTGGCTTAAATTCCCCTTCTCAAAATCCAGCCCCATCTCCTCGGCAAAATCCTTTAACTTCTAAAACATTTTCAATCTTCCCAGAAAATCAGCTAAACCTTCAGCTGCCTGCGTTAACTTTCTTTTCCCTGCAAACTTTACAGAGAGCTTTCTGGCCCGATCTCCAGGCTGAGGCCTACAGGCTGCTTGTGTAAATGCGGACAGCCAGGAAATAAATCTGGCACAGGCTCCAGGAACGCACTTTGCTGTACCTTACACTTTGCTCCCCCTTCTCGGGCTCTGTAGTCAAACTCAGCCCCAGACCTTCTTATGCAGTGAGTGCCCCCTGCGAATGTTATCCTGGATCCCCCACCACAAGGAATCCCTGTCTCTGGGCAGCAGTAGATCTTTTAAATTACAAAACCCTTTTGTCCCCACTGTCAGAAAATTCTGAAACTGAGAGGAGTTAGAGAGATTGCTGGCCATTCACAATCCCACTCCGAGGGACCTCAACTGGCTACTAAAGGGTGTTTTTCCCACCTATGATTATACTGTAGTTAGTAGGCAGGCCAAATGGCCTCTGGGGGGGAATTCAGTGCCCCAGAGAAAACAGGCGGCCATAACTTCTCCTAGAGCCTCCTGCAAATGACCAGGAAACGGCTCAGATGGAGGCAGATCGGCGTGATAATGGAGGCCTGTCCTGTAAGTTGAATTGGTCTAAGGTTGAATCATTCTCCTAGAAGGAAGGAAAACCTGCTAAGGCCTTTCTGGAATGCTTTATACAAACTTTTAAAAGGCACATTGTGTGAAACCATGAGGCCCAGAACATAGAAATCTTTTAATTTTTGCCTTGGTTGGAAATCTCCCTGATATCAAGAGGCAAATCCAAAATAATGTGGTTGGCTGGGTGAGTCAGTCTCTGAGTGTTATTATAGAAGCAGCTACGTAATTCTTTGAAAATAGCCTGCAGAAAATAAGAGGAAAAAGGAATTCAAATCAACAGCTCTTGCCTTCCACATTGAGTATTTACAGAAACAATGTATGATTCTAACAGAAACTCAAAGTCCTCTTACTTTGCTCATCAACCACAGAGCTCTCCCTGTTTGCAGATATTATATGAAGCCAGGACACTGGAGAAACAACGGTCCTGTACTTAAAAGAAACATTAAAAAGCACAGTCCCCACACTCCCTTTCCTCAAAAGTTTCATTTTTGCCTCCTGCTGTGGGACAATACTCTATTAATTGATGGGGTCAGTTGATCCTCAGTCACATCCCAGAACCCACCATTAAACTTAAAGTAGAGGAGTGGGAACTGGATTTCTTAACTGACGTGGGTTTGACTTTCAATACCACCACTCAGAGGATTAATTTCTACCTGTCGCCTCTGATTCTATTCGTGTTGTCAGTCTCTGGGCAACCCTTTGCACTGCCCATATCTTAGACTACCTCAACATCCTGAGGCCTTCTTAACACCCACCATGCCTTTCTCGTTTCTGACTCCTCATCAGCAAATCTTTTCAGAAGAGATTTTTAATGTAAGTTTAATGCAAGCATATGATGTAATGAGAAAGGTGTTTTTATTTCCCTGCCCTCAGAACAAACGTGAAACTTCCCATTATCTGTAATGGAAACCTGTCTCTAATTAAGATCCTCTAAAGAGGATGCAACCCTAATAGATGTCCCCCCTGGTCTCTGGGCCTCACATGCAAATGAGGTCAGACTGCCACTTAGAGCAGGGTCTGTGCACATTGCCTGGCCAAGGAGCAAACTTTTCCCATCAGCAGGCCAGTACCCTCTCTTATGAGAGGGAGCGTGAGTAGTCCAACGTATAATAGCCTCTCTTTTACAGCAAGGGGTTCTTGTCTTTACTTCCTCACTCTATAACACTTGATCTTGACAGTAAAGAAAGAAAGGTGATTTGATTCAGATGGGAATGACTTCTATGGGTCTGTACAGGATCTGAAGGCCATAAACTCCTTTGTAATTCCTGCCTCTCCATGGTCCCAGATCCAGTGACCACTCTTACCTCAATTCCTGCTCACACAGCCTGGTTTACAGTGATTGACCTATGCTTAGCTTTCTTTTCGATTCCATTGCACCCTGACTTGCAATTTCTCTTTGCATTTTTAGAGGGAGACGACATGAACTCACATGACTCAACATACCTTAGGGATATTGTGAGTCTCTCTCAGTATTTTCCCAAGTCCATAAAGCCCACTTAGACTCTGTAGCTTTCACCCAAGGCTCCACCTTTGTAAACCAAACAGGTGCTCTTATAAACTCCTGCATTCACCTAAAAGCTCTACCTGAATGAGGCCATAAAGCTTTCCTAGATAAACTTCAGTGGGTACGAATAACTGTTACCTACTAAGGATGGGCGATATCCCCAGGCATTCAGAAACTCACCCCTAAATGCCTTGAGTCGATTTTATCCATCCCTCTCTCCAAAATGAAAAAATAGCTGTATACATTTCTAGGGGCAGCTGGTTATTGTCGCCAATGGATTTCTTTTCTTTTTTTTTTTTTTTTGAGGCAGAGTCTCACTGTGTTGTCCAGGCTAGAGTGCTGTGGCGTCAGCCTAGCTCACAGCAACCTCAAACTCCTGGGCTCAAGCGATCCTTCTGCCTCAGCCTCCCAAGTAGCTGGGACTACAGACATGTGCTACCATGCCCGGCTAATTTTTTCTATATATATATTTTTAGTTGTCCAGATAATTTCTTTCTATTTTTAGTAGAGACAGGGCTCTCGCTCTTGCTCAGGCTGGTCTCGAACACCTGACTTCGAGCAATCCACCCGCCTCGGCCTCCCGGAGTGCTAGGATTACAGGTGTGAGCCACCACACCCGGCCACCAATGGATTTCTAATTTTGTTGCCCTTGCTAAACCTCTATATGCCTTCTTCCCCAGATACTAGCTCAGAGCCTATTCTTTGGCCCTCAGTGGCATTAATCTCCTTTGAAGCCCTAAAATTAGCTTTGTCCATGTCCCCTGCTCTTGGCTTACCTAACTTTGACAAACAGTTTCACCTATATTGCCATGAAAATAATGGGATTGCTTCAGATATTCTAGGACAAACTTCTACATCTCAGATATGTCCTATAGTGTATTTCTCATGTCAATTGGACCTATGGCAGCAGGCATGCCCCACGTCTGTGTGCAGTAGTCACAGCTGCCACCCTAATTGACAAAGCCTCCTCCATTCACTTCTATGTTTCCTGTGCTATGTCTGCTCTCTTTTAAGACACAGAGCCTCTCTACATGATGACGTATCACCTACGAACAGGCCCTGTTAACCAGTCCCTCCATCATCTGACATCATTGCAACACTTTACATCTGGCTACTCTACTACCTCTTCCTGACCGTGGAAAGCCTCACTCCATTTCACCATGCCTGGCCAATAGACAGACCAATAGGGGAAAAGGCATACGAATTTTATTGATATTAATATTTCTATGTGCATGGGAGCGTCACAAAAAAGAAGTGAAAACCCAAAGAAGCAGTTAGACTTGGAAGCTTATATACCATTTTAACAAAGGGTGGTACATTGTGAAGTGACTAGACAAAGAAAAGGCGGTTTGGGCTTCTAGGGATGGTACATTGTGAAAGGTGACTAGGAAATTTATGGGGGAACTAATGGAAGACAGAGGCTTAGTAAGGTCCGTGTTTGCAGATTTATCTCCTTGCTGACTTTTCATCTCTGGTGATAAGATTGCTTTCTTCTTCTTGGTACAGGAAAGGTGAATACCTTCACAGGAGAAATTTATGTTACCTTTATAAAGGCAAAGTTATGCTCTGCTTTTAGGCAAAAAAAGATTTATTATTCAATAAAAAATTGTTGACATTTAACTGAGTGACCATCTAAAAAACATGAAGTCAGGCCAGGTGTGGTGGCTCATGCCTGTAATCCTAGCACTCTGGGAGGCCAAAGCAGGAGGATCACTTGAGGCCAGGAGTTCCAGACCAGCCCCAGCAAGAGTGAGACCCCAACTCTACTAAAAATAGAAACAAAAAAATTAGCTAGGCATGGTGGTGTGTGCCTATAGTCCCAGCTACTCAGGAGGCTGAGGCAGGAGGATCACTTGAGCCCAGGAGTTTGAGGTTGCTGTGAGCTAGGCTTATGTCATGGCACTCTAGCCTAGGCAACAAAGGCAACAAAAAAATTTATTTATTTTATCAAAATAAGTAAATAAGTAAATAAATAAAGTCACATCTCCCTCTTTATACTGTAAAATTAAGTAATTCAAACTTAAGTCTGTTGGAACTTTAAATTATTTTGAGCGTTGAGAGGAATGTGGCTATGTGGCATGAGCCACATAGTATGTAGTTGCAACTTCTGTTTCTTCAATTATAGATGAAATCTCTTCCTCATTCTTGTCCTATAAATGATTAGGAAAGACCAAATGGCACCACAGGTAAGACCCCTGGGGACCATTACCCTTCCTTACACAATGTTAAAGCATTACTGAGCAAGCCATATGATAGTGAAGAAATAAAAGAAAGATTAAATACAAAAAAAACCAATAACCCCCCCCCCCAAAACAGAATGTTAAAGCAATCTTCCCTGGAGCATAGCAAGCTGTAACCCATCAAATTGCTATAACATATATACTGACCTTGTATGGAAAATGTTGCAACCCTGTTAAACATCTCTGTCTCTGCCTATATAAGTGAAACCTTAACTTCTCCACTTTGGAATGCTGACCCATTCTTTTGGAGTTTGTGTTTCCGGGTGGTCATCATCAAGCTTTGCACCCGAATAAACTCTATACTTAAACATATTTTCTGAATCTCATTATGTAAGATTGATAATACCAAAATAAATTTGAGATAAAGCAACAAAGATTTAAATGTAAACAAACTAATTCATAAAAGTACCAAACAAAAACATGGGAAGATTTTTATGAATAAAGTTCTTTGGGGAAGGAATTTAGGAAGTTCTCTGGAGG
Organism: Avahi laniger; assembly: GCA_963575035.1. Classification (NCBI taxonomy): domain Eukaryota; kingdom Metazoa; phylum Chordata; class Mammalia; order Primates; family Indriidae; genus Avahi; species Avahi laniger. The sequence goes on from CAUYSK010119508.1 coordinate 7,888, forward strand.
AAGCAAGTGTTTTAAAAAAGTCTCAGGAAAAATTGGAGGTCTTAAGAAGCCTGATTTCCTGACCAAGAGTTGGAGATTGGGTTAAACTTCTGAAAGTTTATTATTAGAGGAAAGAGTGGGGATTATAAAACACTCCCTCGTGCCTTCTTCATGCTGTTGATATACAAATTTATTGCCTATTTCACAATCTCTCGGTACAGGTCTTGAGTAGAGGAAGGTATAATCCAGATATCTGCTGAAGCACCTTCTTTGAAATTCAAAGGAAATTAGCTTGAGCTCTTGGGGAAATCTGGGCAATTTATGCATTTTCTAGTTACCTCAGGATTTGGAGAATTAATTTTATTTTTATTTATTTTAGAGATGGAGTCATGCTATGTTGCTCAGGCTGGACTTGATTGAATTCCTGGGCTCAAGCAATTCTCTTGCCTCAGCCTCCTAAGTAGCTGGGACTACAGGTGTGCACCACCACCTGGCTTGAATTTTACTTTTTGGCTGTTGTGTCTCCTTAAGTGCTGTTACTCTTCTGCATTGCTTTGTCCCAACTGAGGGCTCAGCCCTTTCCCGGTCATCTGCCCTCACAACAACACTCTCACGAAGCCTTTGTTTATGGAGCAAACTTTACTGAAGGTTGCTTGGTTTCCCTTTCCCTTTTCACATCTGCCAATCTTGAACTTACCTATGCTCCAGGGTTCTCTGTTCTTCAGTTCAATTCTTTAAATGCAAAACTACTTTGAGTTTTCTTCTCCAGCCCAGCCTTGTCCTATCCTAGAACTCATTAGTGTATTGTGCGAAACAACGGCTCATCTAAGAAATGTGAACTGTGAGCTACAGGCAGTGCAGGGAAAGGCTTTTCTTTTCAGCCTCTGTGTCTGGAGAAGGGGGTGGATATTTCCCCACTGGTAGGAATTAGTCCACTGTCCTTACAAAACAGAAGTGGCTACAATGAGTTTGGGTCTTATGTAATTTGCCTGTTCTCCATTATAGAAAGGACCGGATTTCACAGTGAGAAATAAAAATAAAGTCCTAAGTCCCCCAACCAACTGAATGGACCCCTCTTGGTCAAGGGGACCCCAGAGAAACCTTAAAAACTGAAATCCCAGCCATGACAGGATGGGGGTGGTCAGACTCACCTTATTATACCCCTTCCCGCGTTAACTTCCATTGGGCTTCTTCCCTAAGAGTTAAACAGAAACCCGCCCTTTGGGAGGACCTGCCCCACCGCCCAGCGCCGCCACCTGCTTTAGCGGGTTCGGCACAGCTGCCCAGCGTTCCTTCCTGACAAGAGACCACCGGCCACGGAATGGTTCTGACCAGTCTGTCGAGGAAGGGCAGTGAGGATTTTTCCGTACTCTGCTTCACCTTTTGACTTCTGAGGGTTGAAAACTCCACCCTCGGATCACGCTAACCCATTTTCTGAACATGTGTCCCATGAAGGCGCATGAAGCTCAATTGCGCATGTGCGTGTTTCTCCTAATGAATATTCACGACGGCTCCTGTAGCTTGTTAAATAAGTGTATTAGGCCGCCCCGCTCAGCGTAAATCCCTGTCCCCTTTACCTACCCTGGCAGAGCTTGCTCTTTCTGCCTGAGGCTATGCTTCGCAGCCTGCAAGATGGCCAGCCTGCCGGCTACAACTCTTTTTGAGAAATAAAGCTCTCCTTTCCAAATTTACAAACCTCGTGATCCTTCGGTTGACAGTAGCTGTCTGGGTTAGATTCCTCCCCTGGCCTAACTTCATTCAGTACACAAAGAAATAATTCAAAGGTAAAACAAAACAAAACAAACTCATTATGGAGTTCCAAGGTCTTGTGAGAAAGTGCTCCATCTGAAGGCTGTTGAGCATAAATACTATCTCTAAAATGTTTGGATTACTCAAAGGCTAGGGCTCATGGGCAAGTGTTATGATTTTAAACATTATCTAGGTTGTTAGGTTGACTTAAAGCCATGTCTGGGCCAACACTCCAGTTACTGAATTTCTTCCAGAGCACAAGCGCAGATAGTTAAATCATCTTACTTTTAAAGGTTGTAATCCTTTATTCCTCTAATGTCTGAGTAAGGCATTGCTTTCTTAATTTCCACATTCTACAACTCCCAATGTCTGCCTCTGGGATAATCATCACATTTATATTGCTCAGTACTCTCAAAAGAATAAGGAACATTTACATTCCTTGGTATTTAGACTGTAATATGTAAACTTATCAGAGATTATTCCTCATATTATTTTATTTCTGCTATCAGTGTAGTGTTTAAAAAAAATCAAAAACACACTTTTGGATAGGTAACTCATGCATACAATTAAAAATTCAAAAGGCACAGAAAACTATATATAGCTAAAAGTGAGTATATCTTCCACTCCTGTCCCTCAGTTACCTAATTCTCTTTTGCAGAGGAAACCAGTAGGACTAATTTGTTTATCTTTCAGAGGTATTTTCTACAACGTCCTCCATCATCACCCCCGTGGTACACATACATCCTAAACTCTCTACATGCTGCATTCTATGCATACTGCTGTGCACTTGGGTTTTCACTTAACCATATAGCTTGAGGATTGTTCCATACCTGTCAGGACTGCCTTATTCTTAATTTTTTAAAATCTTTTTAAGCTGCATGCACATCATTACACCTTTATGGAGGTACCATTATTTATTTAACTAACTTAAATCACTGGACATTTACATTGTTTTTAATCTTTTGCTGTCACCAACAATCCTGCATTTAATTATATGATATGTAGGTCATTTTTCAGGGGTGAGAATATTTGAAGGATAAATTTGTAGAAGTGGAATTGCTGGGCTAAAGGCTATGGGCATTTTCAACTTTGATGGATATTGCCAAATTGACCTCCACAGAGGTTGTACCTACTAATGTTTCCATTAGCAAATGTTTGGGAGTAACTCTTTCCTTCTACCCTCAGCAACAGAGTGTGTCATTGAGCTTTTTGAACTTTGTCAATCTTATAGGTGAAAAGTGGTACCTCATTGTACTTTTAATTTATTAATAGATTCTTACTGAATAATTTGAAATGTCATCTTTATCATACACTAAAATTGGCTATGTATTTGATATATTTCAGGCCTTTCGTGTATTCCATTGATCTCTCTTGTCTCTTCATACCCTATTGCTATAGTGTATTGATCATAGTGTCATTATATAACACTATGTTTCCTTTTTGCAAACAGGGGGTTTATGAATTGATTCTGTAAGGCAAAGATCTTGAAAGAATGTTCTTTTGTGAATATTTTTGATTTTTGATATTGTAGCATATAAGCAGATTACTTAGGGAGACTATTACTTTTTTTTTTTTTTGAAACAGAGTCTCACTCTGTTGCCCAAGGCTAGAGTGCCATGGTGTCAACGTAGCTCACAGCAACCTCAAACTCCTGGGCTCAAGCGATCCTCCTGCCTCAGCCTCCCGAGTAGCTGGGACTACAGGCATGCGCCACCATGCCCGGCTAATTTTTTATATATATATTTTTAGTTGTCCAGCTAATTTCTTTCTGTTTTTAGTAGAGACGGGGGTCTCGCTCTTGCTCAGGCTGGTCTCGAACTCCTGAGCTCAAATGATCCTCCCACCTCGGCCTCCCAGAGTGCTAGGATTACAGGCGTCAGCCACCGCACCCAGCCCAGCATGATGTTTTTAATCTCTCAGAGCTTACTTCAAGTATTCATCTTAAACTCTCCCTTAAAGCAGTGTTGTGGTTTCATGAAGGTGTTCTAAAGCAACAGTCCCCAAGTTTTTGGGCACCAGGGACTGGTTTCATGGAAGACAATTTTTCCACGGAGAGGAGGGGTCGTAGCTCAGGTGGTGATGCCAGTGATGGGGAGGAGAGCTGCTGTTTATACAGTTGAAGCTTCACTTGCTCACCTGCTGCTCTTCTCCTGGTATGCGGTGCCCCCCGCCAAGTTTCCAAGAATGGGGTGTAGGGGAGCTTTGCAGCCTTATCCCTGACAGGTATTGGTCCGTGGCCTGGGGGTTGGGACCACAGTTCTAAAGGACAGCAAAGTGGAGTGAGAGAATGAGAATGAGAAAAATAAGAAAGAATTATCTGGAAAATTATTTTAATTAGACAGGTTAAAAGGAATTGATTTGCTTGAGTATGACATCAATCTTTAATAGGCTAAACCTGATGAAGATTCATTTTAGACTATTCATGTAACACATCTAAGATCCCTTTGGCTATAAAAACCCATGGTTGTGTCATTTCTTGTTAACCAGAATCATTACTTCCTTTATGTTTGAGTAACGATCTCTGGCAGAATCAAGTTTTTTTTAAAGATACATTATTACTCGGGTAACTGCAATAACAATGACAGTATTAATAATCGTGGAGAAGGATGGGAACTACCGTACACGGAGGCAGTATTGGATCATATGCTGACAAAAGCATCTGTAGGACATTGAATTTGCTTTATGTTGCTACATAACAAATTAGCACAAACTTAGTAGTTAAAACATACATTTATTACATACATTTATTATCTTACAATTTCTTTGAGTCAGGAATCTAGTACAGATTAGCTGCATTCTCTCCTCAGGGTCTCACCAAGATAAAAGCAAGATGTCAGCCAGGGCTGCAATCTCATCTAGACCTGGGGTCCCTCTCCCAAGTTTGTTAGTTGCCAGCAAAACTCAAAACTTTCTTGCAGTTGTAGAACTGAAAGCCATGTTTTCTTGCTGAGTGTTGGCTAAGGACTGCTCTCAGCTCCAAGAGGCACCCTCAGGTCCTTGCCATGAGACCTCTTCATAGGCAATTAACAACATGATCGGTTGCTTTTCCAAGGCCAGCAAGAGGATCTCTTTTGCTTTCAATTTTTCTTTCAGGAACAGCCTGGACCCTCTTTTAAATGGCTTTCCTGATTAGTTAAGGCCCGCCCAGGATAATCTCTTTTTTGATTAACTCAAAGTCAACTGATTAGGAGCCTTAATTACATACACAAATTCCTTCACCTTTGCCATATAACATAATCAAATCAGGGGAGTGATAGCCTATCATATTTCACAAGTCCTGGCCACACTCAAGGGGAAGGGATTATATAGAATATATATACTATGGAGTGGAAATGATGGAGGCATCTTAGAATTCTGCCTATGACAAAAAAACTGGGGTTCAAGGTCAAGTTGTAAATGAAAACATGGCCACACAAAAACCTGTACATGAATGCTCATAGCAACATTATTTATAATAGCCCAAAAGTAGAAAAAAAACCAAATGTTCATTATCTGGTAACTGCATAAATAAAATGTGATATATCCATATAATAAAATTGCTACGGTTTGAATGTGTCCCCCAAAACGCACATGTTACAAACTTAATCCCCAGGGCAACGGTGTTGGGATTGGGACCTAATGGGAGGTGTTTACATCATAAGGGCTTCACTCTTGTGAATAGATTAATGTCAATTATAAAAGAGGGTTCGAGGCTGAGAGTTTGATCTCTCTCAAGCATGCACCTGCTCTCTTGCCCTTCCACCTCCTTCCACGGGATGATACAGCAAGAAGGTCCTCACCAGATGTGGGCCCCTCAACCTTGGACTTCCCAGCCTCCAGAACTGTAAGAAATAAATTTCTGTTCTTTATAAATTACCCAGTTTCAGATATTCTGTTATAGCAGGACAAAATGGACTAAGAAGGAAATATTATTCAGCCATACAAAAGGATGAAGTATTGATACCTGCTACAACATGGATGGACCTTAAAAACATTATGCTCAGTGGAAAAATCCAAAATACCATATGTTGTATTATTCCATTCATATGAAATGGCCAGAATAAGCAAATCCGTAATGATAGAATGTAGATTAGTGGTTGCCTAGGGCTGAGGAAATGGTGGAGTGACTGCTAATGTGTACAGAGTTTTCTTTTTGAGGTGATGAAAATGTTCTAAAGTTGATTGTGATAGTGATTGCACGACTCTATGAATACACTAAAAATCATTGAGTTGCGCACTATAATGGGTGAATTATATGGCACGTAAATTATATCTAATGAAGCTGTCTTAAAAATAAAGTTGCACTACTTGCTAACTTCTTTGAAGTTTGATAATTCAAACTCAGTTTCCTCATCCCTAAGTGAATATAAAAGCGGATATAATACTACCCTTAAGTGGATATAATGCCTACTTCACAAAGTTGCTATGAGGTTCAAATGAAATAATTATGAGGAATTATTTTGTAAACTTCAAAATGCTATACAAATTTTTAAAAATTATTATTATGTAGTCTGTAACTTGCAATCAAGGCAAGATCAACTTAATTCTTTTTTCAGGCTGTCCTGATAACAGCACCCAACATATTAATTCTGATAGCTCAGTATAATTTCTATATTTCCAAGCAAGACTAAATCCTTCTTCCCTATTATGTCTATTTCATTCTCAACAGAAATGGAGAACAGTTGCTCAGTACTATCAATCCTTTCATCTACTTGAAGTCTTTTATTTAAAATTCCTCAATCATTCTCCCCCACATCAATAAACTAATACATTTTAAAGCTAAATAACCCCAATTTCTTTAATCTTTATTCACAAATCCTCATGAATTGAAATATCGCTGCCCCTCATCTGATCCTTCTACATATAAGAGATAAACAAGGGCTGCGGGCTTAAAAGTAAGATCAACCTTGGGGGGTCTATCTATAGCAAGCAATGTTTAAAGCAAAGGTCGAGGAAAGGATAAAATATCAGGGACTGGAAGAGACATGTTATTTAACTGAAACTAAGAAGAATCCACAGGGATTACAATTCTCTAAGGTTTGAAGCCACAGATGAAATCACAAAGGAAAAGACTGATAGGCATATCAATGACATGTTAAAATGTTTACAATATAATACTAAAGGGAAAAGCTAAATTAACAAAAAAAATCAGATAAAGTATATTCATGTGGACAAAAATTGAAAAGGAAAGTGAAAACAGATGAGGGAGGAGTGAAGGATGAAGGGAAAAAAAGAGTAACAATGTATTTATTACCACTGATTGTACACTTAAAAATGGCCATGATGGTAAATTATATATGTATATTTTACCTCAATAAAAAAATTTAGTAAATATTCCATGAAAACACTAGTCATAAGGAATATTGAATGACTATGTTAATATCTTACAAATTAGACTTCAGATCAAAGAATATTACTCTAGATGAGACATTTTATGAAGATAAAAGAGTCAGTTTATCAAGACACACTCCTAAGCATGTGTGCACCTAGTAACAATGTTTCAAAATAATTTAAGCAAAAACTGACAAAACTAAAAAAAGACAAATCCAAAATTTATGGTTAAATATTTGAACACTTTTCTTGATAGTGATGTGAAAGTAAAAAGAAAATAAAGACCACTGTAGAAGACTTGAACAATGTTATCAACCAACCTGACTTAATTGATATTTTTAGAACATTTCAAGTGTCCATGAACTCATTTACCAAGATAGATTATATGCTAGGTCATAAAACAAGTATAAATTAACTTAGATTAAAATTATACAGAATATTATTTCTTGACATAATGGCGTAACATTAAAAAAGTGAGAATAGGCCAGGCATGGTGGTTCACACCTGTAATCTTAGAACTCTGGGAAGCTGACACGGGAAGATCCGTTAAACTCAGGAGTTTGAGACCAGCCTCAGCAACAGCAAGACCCTGTCTCTACTAAAAATAGAAAAATTAGTCTGGTGTGGTGGCATGTGCCTGTAGTCCCAGCTACTTGGGAGGCTGAGGCAGGAGGTGCTTGAGCCCAGGGGTTTGAGGTTGCAGTGAGCTATGATGATGCCACTGCACTGTAGTCTAGGTGACAAAATGGGACTCTGTCTCAAAAAAAAAAAATGAGAACAGATAGTTGCTCAATTTTTAAAAGTTTAGTGGTTTTGTAATATTGTTTCCTGTTTTTTAAATAATAATGTAATATAAAAAATGAAGAATTCACATATCATGAAAAGTTCCTGAAATATAACTCATTCTATAATGCAATTCAGGAGATAGGTTATTAGTAAGATGAGGGTAAAGAATCATCAATCTAGCACATAATCGGTAAAAGAAATATTAAGTTTAGGATTTGAATATGATGCAGGACTTTCAACATTAAAACCACAATAACTCTGGGCAAAATGGAACGGTGGGTCATCCTCCCTTAGTCTTACAATGATTTTGTCCAGAATGAGCTTCTTATCATTTTTTTCTATTTTATACTCATGATGTATAATAATCTAAATTAACATTTTTTCAACTCTCTTCTCTATATTTTAAACATTTCCCCCCTACCTTCTCACTATTTACCAATTACCAAACTACTCTGAAAATAAGTTGCATTTAGGAAGAATGATACTGTGATAACAGATAAAAATAGAAATATCAGTTTCCACTTAGAAGGGTTAGAGTTGGAGAGCTAGAATTTGGCAGTTTGTCGCTAACACTTTCTAGAGAAGAGAAAGCCTGACAGAGTATTAATTACAGCCTCCTCCATGAGGCTAACTCCATAATGAAGGTGAGTACATGAAACTGTGTGATAATTTGATACCCCTATTTCTTAAGGTCATTCAAATTCCTCCGCTCAGATTCTCTACTCACCAAACAGCTTTCCAATTCTATTTGTTTTACTGTTTTTATTGAGAAGAAGAAGAATTTAAGTCAAAATGTATAAAAGGTAGATGAACAGTTCTGTGAATTCTTTGAAAAGTGAGCATACGCAAGCAGCTACCACTCAGATGAAGAAATAGAGCATTGACATATTCCTAAAAGCTCCCAATTGCAAACCACATTTCAGACATCTCCTGCCACCTCTTCTCTATTTGCCAAAGCAGCAACAAACCTTGCCTTGCTATTCTTTGTTTATTTTTTCCTCTTGACTTGCCATACCTTACTCTTTTTTGTGTGACTTGGACATCTAGGAATTATGCTACTTACTCCTTTTGAAGGCTGGATGATACTGTTGTTGAAGTGTGGGTTTCTAAACTTTCTGATATTACAAGAGACAGCATACAACTTGAACAGGGAAAGAACAGATAAATCCAAAATATTCTCTTTTCCTTTAATGCACTTTATGTGTTCTTTACTTCACTCCACAGATTTGTATAGCAAGGCACTGTGACATAAAAGCACTGTAACAGGTGCAAAAATGAAATGCCACAAAAATGGATCTTTTCCCTTTAAAGAACTCATAGTCTAGCGAAGGGAATAGAAACATAAATAAATAACTAATGCAAAGCAAAATACAAGAACTACCAAATAGAAGGATAAGCAAAATGGTATTGGTGAGAAAGGGGAAAAAATAATTCTGAGTGAAGGGAAGGGGCACAGATCAGGGAAAATATCACAAAATAAAAAGCATTTGAACTGAGTTTTGAAGGATAGAATTCCAGTAAGAGGAAAAGTTGGGGGACAGCATTCCAGGTTAATGAACCAACAACGGTGAGAGTACAGTATTTCAAGCAATATAGTAAGAGGAATATAGTGGCAAGTGAAGCTGTAGAAGTAAGAAAGGTAAGTTATGGAAATCTAATAATAATATTAATAATAACTTTTGCTGAGCTCTTATACTAAGCACACAGTGTGATCTCATTAACTGACACAGCAATTCTTTGAGGTGGGTACTATGCTTAGTCCCATTTCATGGATGAGGAAATTGAGGTTCAGAGAGATTAAGGAAACAGTCTCAGATCTAACAACAAGAACGTGGTCCAGCAAAGATCCAAACACAAATCTACTTTAGTCACAAGCCTGATCTCTTAACTACTAGGTTCTACAATTTCAAGATTTTGGAATTTATTCTGTAAGCAGGGGAAGGCCATTTGAGAAGGAGAGTGAATACGATTCCACTAGTGTTAGGAAGCAAACTGGCAATAGTGGGAAGGATGGATTGGAAGGGAGAGTCACTAGAGACAAGGAAACCAGTTGGTGGGCTATGGCAACAGTTTCATTTGAGAGATGATGAAGGACTGAAAAAGTGTAGCAGCAGGGGAAATGAGAAGAAGGGGACAGATTTAATATTGTGGGGGTAGATGGATAGCATTGGGTGATTGCTTAGATGGGAGGTATGAAAGAAAGCAAGAATTTCTAATCACGATGACTGAGAAGATGGTGGTACATTTAAACGAGAGAGGATGCACAGAAACAGGAATAGATCTTGAGGTACATGGAAGGAGGTAATGAGTATGGTCTGGGACATGTCGCAATTGAGGTTATGTCAGAGCACACAGATAGAAATTGACCTCTGAAGTAAGGTAACTATTTTTAAAGTTCTTTAACAAAAAAACCACACAAGACTGCAACATTTCCATCATAAAAACTTCTCCATATAAGTCAACATGACAGCTCATTCATTTTACTTAGCATTTTAAACCATGAAGGGCTACTATGTCATGACAGCCACTATCTAAAGGGCCCAACATTCATCAGCTGCAAGTTGCGTCCAAGTGATTGCAGTGTCACATAATCCACAGTACAATTCCTGTTGCCCTACTAAAACTCCTCAAGTGTTGGCAATGATATTGATGATGATGAGTTTGAATTTTAATATTTCCATGGGTTCTCCTAGAGGTTTTTCTTCTTCAAGCAGATTCAGTAATTGTGATTGCAAAATATTCAAAGAAGTTTCCTCTACAATCCTTACCACAGTACCTTGCCTAAGGAACTGATATATAGCTGTCAAAGATGTCTGTATTTAATGCAATAAAACATAAAGGAACACCACCTAAATAATGTGTAATAAATTTGACAAAATGAAATAACTGTTACCAAGATAAATGATAGGTGGATTAAGTGTGTGTAGAGTTTTGATGATCAAGAAAGAATCAAGACATGGTGGAATAAAGCAGGTTTCCTAAGTAAATTAATAATAACTAGTCTTTATACACTACGTATTTATCCTCATAATAGGCAAGAAATCTTATTCTTTTTTTTTTTTTTTGAGACAGAGTCTCACTTTGTTGCCCCGGCTAGAGTGAGTGCCGTGGCGTCAGCCTAGCTCATAGCAACCTCAGACTCCTGGGCTCAAGCAATCGTACGGCCTCAGCCTCCCGAGTAGCTGGGACTACAGGCATGTGCCACCATGCCCGGCTAATTTTTTCTACATACTTTTAGCTGTCCAATTAATTTCTTTCTATTTTTGGTAGAGACGGGGTCTCGCTCTTGCTCAGGCTGGTCTCGAACTCCTGAGCTCAAACAATCTGCCCGACTCGGCCTCCCAGAGTGCTAGGATTACAGGCGTGAGCCACTGTGCCTGGCCCAAGAAATCTTATTCTTGAACACACTAGGTTTTTCTTTTCTTATTTAATTTTTAATTGAAATATACTTCACATAACATAGAATGCACCATTTTAAAGTATATACTTCAGTTTTTTACTATATTTACTATGTTGTGCAATCATTACCACTAATTCTAGAATGTTTCCATCACCTCAAAAAGAAACCCTATACCTATTAGCAGTTAGGCCCAACACCCTCCTCCCCCATGCCCTGGCAACCACTAATCTACTTTCTGTCACCATGGAGTTGCCAAATCTTGACATTTCGTATGAATGGAATCATGCAATGTTTGGCCATTTGTGTCTGACTTATTTCCATTAGCATAATGTTTTCAAAGTACATCTATGTTGCAGTATGTAACAGTGCTTTACTCTTTTGTACAGTTGAGTGACATTCCATTGTATGGATATACCACATTTTGCTTATACTTTCATCAGCTGATAGATATTTAAGTTTTTTCCACTTTTCAGCTATTATGAATAATGCTGATATAAAACATTTTTGTACAAGTTTTTGTGTGAACATGTGTTTTCATTTCTCTTAGATATATACCTAGAAGTGGGATTGCTGATTCACATGGTAATTCTGTGTTGAGTTTCTTGAGGAAGTATTTTCCACAGTAGCTGAACCATTTTGCATTCCCACCAGCAATGTATGAGGGTTCTCATTTCTCAACATCCTAGCCAACATTCGCTGTCATCTGTTATTGTTATCATAGCCATACTAGTGAATGTGAATTGGTATCTCATTGTGGTTTTGATTTGCATTTCCCTCATGACTAGTGATGCTGAGCATATTTTCATATGTTTATTGGTCATTCGTATGTCTATTTGGGGAAAATATCTATTCAAATTCTTTGACTATTTTTAATTGTGTTATTTGTCTTTTTATTGTTGATTTGCAGGAGTTCTTTATTTATTATGAATAGTAGACCCTTATCAGATATATGGTTTGCAAATATTTGCCCCTGTTCCGTGGGTTTTCTTTTCCCTTACTTCATAGTGTCATTTGAAATACAAAAGTTTTTAATTTTGATGAAGTCTAATTTATCTATTTTTTTCTTTGATTGCTCGTGCTTTTGGTGTCATATCTAAAAAATTGTTGCCTGATTCAACCAAGGTCTTGCAGATTTTCACCTATGTTTCCTTCTAAGAGTTTTAAAGTTTTAGTTCTCACATTTAGATCTTTGATCCATTTCAAGTTAATTTTTATATATGGTAAAGGTAGAAGTCCAAATTCATTCTTTTTCATATGAATATTTGGTTTTCCAGGATCATTTATTGAAAATATTATTCTTTCCCCATTGAATGGCCTTGACACCCTTGTCAAAAATTAATTAACCATAAATACATTTATTTCTGATCCCTCAACTCTATTCCCTTGGTCTGTATGTTTATCTCTATGCTAATACTTCACTGTCTTGATTACTGTAGACTTGTATTAAGTTTTAAAATTAATTAGAATGTATGAGTTCTCCAACTTTGTTCTTTTTTCAAGATTGTTTTGGCTATTCTGTGTCCCTTGTAATTCCATATGAATTTTGGGATCAACTTTTCTATACTGAGAAAAAGGCAGTTGGAATTTTGATAAGAATTGTATTGAATCTATAGATCAATCTGTGAAATATTATCATCTTAACAATATTAAGACTTCCAATCCGGCTGGGCACAGTGGCTCATGCCTGTAAGCCTAGCACTTTGGGAGGCTGAGATGGGAAGATTGCTTGATGCCAGGAATTGAAGACCAGCCTGAGCAAGAGTAAGACCCTGTCTGCACAAAAAATAGAAAAAGCAACCAGGCATGGTGTAGTGGTACATGCCTGTGGTCCTGGCTACTTGGGAGGCTGAGGCGGGAGGATCATTTGAGCCCAGGAGTTTGAGGTTGCATGAGCTATGATGATGCCACTGCACTCTAGCCCAGGTGACAGAGCGACACCCTGTCTCGAAAAAAAAAAAAAAAAGACTTCCAATGCATGAACATGAGATGTCTTTTCATTTATTTAGAATTTATTTAATTCTGACTTTTAACTTTTAAAACACATTACTGATTAATGTGTTTTGTTAAAGTAGTAAATTTAATTATCTGAGGAATACAAACAAGAAGTCAAAGGTGAATTACTGATTCAAAGGTCAAATGCTGGATCCCTAGTCTAGCAGATTAGGTATCTTGACCAACCTTCCTGCTGAAGACTACTAATATTGAATAGATGCATAACTGGGTTCAAAATATATCACAAAAAAATAAGAAAAATGAGTGATGGGAGAAACTAAGAGAGGAAAGTAAAACACTGAATGTAGCTTTCACAATGAAGGCAGTTGCTGCCCCTAGTTAAATTGGCCTTTAGTTTTCATAATCTGGTGGGATGTGGGGAGACGGGAGAAAAAGTCAAGTGTTCACCTCAAATGGAAGTGAAAAGAAGACCCATTGTAAAGTTGAGATCTGACTGGCTATACCTTTAAGGAACAGTGAATTAGAAATATACCTGGCTTCCTCCCCACTCACTGAACAGGGGAAATTGTCTCAAACATTGTCACCAAGTAATAAAGAAAACACTCCCCTGAGACTTCCTAAGCAAAAGCCAGTAACTACACCCAAATTTACACTACTTAGTGATTTGAAATACCTCAAACCAAAAATGTTGGTCTGCAGTAGCAAACACAGATTTATCTGGAGAAACAAACTTTCATCCTATGACACAAGGCATCAACACATATTAAGTCCCAAGAATGGTGAATTTACAGTGAAAAGTTACAAAACATTTGAGGACACAAGGCAACATGAATGAGAGTTAGCTGAAAATACAGGCAACAGAATCAGACCCACGAAAACGCTGAATATTAGAATTACCAGTCACAGAATTTAAAATAATATTTATAATGTTAAAAGAAATAAAAGACTCAAAATATAAATAAGAAGTTAGGGACTATAAGACATGTCCAAACTGTTTTTGAAAAATAATCCAAAAAACTTTTAGATATAAAAACTGTAATAATTGAAATTAAAAGGTTAAAAATTCAATAAGCCATTAAGAAGTGACTATCCAAAACATATATCTGACATAAGATTTGTATCCAGGATATATAAAAACTCCTAAAGCTAAATAATAAATGGACAAAAATAATGTCCAATAATAAATGAGCAAGAAATTTAAGAGACACCTTAGAAAAGCCCAATAAGCACATGACACATGGAAAAGTGATCAACATCATTAGCTTCAGGGAAAAACAAATTAAAGCCACAGTGAGATACTAGTACGTATACACCAGAATGGCTAAAATTAAAAAGAATAAAAATACCACAGCCAGGAACAGTGGCTCACACCCGTAATCCCAGCACTTTGGGAGGCGGAGGCAAGAGGATTGCTTAAGGCCAGGAGTTCAAGACTAGCCTGGGCAACACAGTGAAATTCCTTTAGGCCGGGCATGGTGGCTCACGCCTGTAATCCTAGCTCTCTGGGAGGCCGAGGCGGGCAGATTGTTTGAGCTCAGGAGTTCGAAACCAGCCTGAGCAAGAGC